>OZ010603.1:88896434-88956434 GCA_963932145.1 Acanthosepion lycidas | reverse complement strand
TAATTGAATAATACAATCCATATATTTGAGTTGTTGTCAGATGGAATTGATGAGCCTAGTACTTTCAACAATTTCAAATTGTCATCTTCAAGGCGTAATATTTCCATATGCAGGTAAAAGATGAAAAATATATAGTGTAGACTGAAAGATGTTTTTTTTTCCATCTGACAAAAACTCAAATATATATATCATATTATTCAAGAAAAATAGTAAGTTAATGTCTTAAGCCTTGTTAGTGAAGTGATTTTTTCATTACTCACATTAACATTGCTAATTAATTCATTCTATAATTACTTCTTTATGATATAATATATAATATATACAATAGTCATATATATATATATATATATATATATATATATATATATATATATATAAATATAAAAGGGTGGATGAACCTCTTTGAGAGGTCAACAGCCATGTAGCAATCTCTTTGCGCCATGACGTAGAAATGTTCTGGTTATATATATATATATATATATATATATATATATATATAGTCGATGTTGAGGTCAGCATCCAGCAGTGACTGTCTGCTCCATGCTTAAACACAATTGTCAGGCCATGTGCATTGTGTTTTGGCTTCACTATATATGCTGGTCAGTGATGCATTATAGGTTGGTCTATTGTATTTTTCTAAGAGTTATTGAATGGGCAATAACTGTTTCAAATTATCTACCATTATTTCCATTCAAACCCCCTAGAAGTATTCAAAACATAATCCACCCTATAACTGTCAGAATAATACAATAGGCCTAGCCATAATGCATGGCCTTATGGTTGCATTTAAGCATGAAACTGACTGTCGCTTCTGAGTGTTGTACTCAGCATTCACTTACATATGCTCTATCCCTGATACTGAGCACTTAACTCATAAATATACCATACCTTAAAATTTATATGTTTGTCATATATAAACCTAAGTTTGAATCTCGCTGATGGTTGATTTGTCAGGAAGGAGACTTCCTGACATTATTGGAATGGATCAAGGTCAATCCCAGTGTGCCGCACATTTGGAAAGTGCATGAAAACCATACCATGGGTTGAACCAAGCCTTGTGAGTGAAATTGGGTAGACAAAACTCTTGAGGGCTGTTGATAGCTGTGCTAGTAGAAAGCCACAAGTCATCGTGGCCGAGGGCTTGAGCATGCTGGCCTTGTTCAAATTGTTGATCACTCTGGATAACACACTCTCTCCCAGAAACTGTAACTAAGGTCTGCTTAGCATAGTTGCAGTAGTAGAAACCACAGGTGGGTTCTGTGGGTGTTAAGCAAACAAATGTGCCTGAGTGAGTGTCTGCAATAGTGATTGGCTAGACACCCTAGTAGATGGGTATTCCTGAATACGAGTTTTATATATATATATATATATATATATATATATATATGATAGATTCTCCAATCGAGTTCGATGTAAGAGGTTTTGATGACCACAAACTAATTATCTGCATGCCTATGATAGGCATGACTTTTGAGACTGGCTCAATAATTGCATAAAAGACCAAAAAACGGTACAGTAGAATGTATTGTATCCAAGTGCAGCAGGAACACTGTTAGCTGCGTTATTTTGCTTTTGTGTTTCACGTAGTTGACCGATGCTTACTTCTTGATGATGCACTATTCCTGAACAATACTCTTATCTCTTCATAGCTACCTCTTCAAAGTTCTTGAATGGAATGTTCACACAAGAAAGGTTGCTTTTCAGTTGATCTTTATACCTCAGCCAAGGTCTACCAACATTTCTAGGACCACTATGGAGTTCACTGTAAAAAAAAAAAAGAACTTTTGGTATACAATCATCACTCATCCTTGTCACATGGCCAGCCCAACGTAGTTGCAATTGCATTATGAAGGTCTCGATGGTACCAATCTTGCATTTCTCGAAAAGGTTGGCATTTAATGCTCAATCATCAAACATTAAACCACAGATTGTATGGAGACAACCTTTATGGAAGACATCTAATCGCTTAATGTGTCATCTATAAGGTGTCTAAGTTTCAGAGCCATACAAAAGAGTTGACAAAATGACAGCTTTGTACACTTGGATTTTAGTGCAAAGCTTTATTCTCCTTTCATCCCACAACCTATGATGCAGTGAACCAAAGGAAATGCTGGCTTTTCAAATGTGATTAACAATCTCATCACCATTGATGCACTTGAATTTACCATACTCCCAAGGTATTTGAAAGATTCCACATACTTTCCATCAACTTGCAAAGGGACCTCAGGAATCTTACGAACAGGGGGTCTGTTTTACACCTCTAATTTGCTTTGGTGTCAGGCAAGGTTGATGAATAACTTCAGTTTTCTTGATGCTGATGGTAAGTCTGAATGCCTTGCATACTGCAGAAAACTGTTTGAGTAAATCTTGAGCTTCCTCTAAGGAGTTAGCTACAAGGGCAGCATTGTCTACAAAAAGTAGATTGAGTATAATACTGGTACGTAGAAGTGTTTTGGACATAAACCGCTGGTGGTTAAACAGTCCTCCATTAGTTTGAAAATGAAATTTAATGTCAGTTTTTGTATCCCAAAAAGCATACCTCAACATCACCGAGAAGAACAGTGCAAACAAAACAGGCGCCATGACATAGCCTTGCTTAGTTCCATTAGTGACATCAAATGAATCAGAATGCTGACGATCAGATATAACACTAGCTCATATACCAACATGAAATGAAATGATGACATTCAACATGTTATCAGGAATACCAAGTTTTTTCAGAACTTTCCACAGTCTTTCTATGTTTACAGTGTCAAAGGCCTTAGTAAGGTCCACAAATACCCTAATTAGCTAATTTTTTTGCTCACAAATCTCTGCAACCTGATGTAGGGAAAAAAATCATATCGATAGTGCCACAACTGGAACAAAATTCACACTGAGATTCAGGATAGATGATGTTGACAATGTGTTTTAGAATTCTGTTGAGAATGAGCCTTGCCCAAATTTTTCCACTGATAGACAAAAAGTGAGATTCCCCTATGGTTATCGCATACTGTTATAAGACCTTTTTTCTTGTAGGGGTATTGTATGGATGCATTTTTGAAGTCCTGAAGAACATGGCCTGTTCTCCAAATTTGAATGAACAGATCGTGCAGTAGCTTACAATGTGTATACCCTTCATGTTTGTAGATTTCAGCAGGGATATATATATATATATATATATATATATATATATATATATATATATATATCTGAGATAATGATGTATAAATTTTCATTTATCAAGAACAATATTGGGAAAAATGTATGATGAGATGGAAAAAGTTTTTGCGCAAAGTGTTTCATCCTTTGTGACTTCATCAGACTGAATTTATGTTGGTGCAGCTGCACATGCATATGAATGAGGGGTGCTGACAATTTTAAATTAAATTTTTTTTTATATATATTAAAGAATTAATGGATTTATTTTTAATTCGACATTAAACATTATTAGTGGATACTCGTATTTGAAATAGATGTTCCATTTTAAATTTTACTTTAAACAGTGTCTATTACATTTATCGATAGAGAAAGATAAGCACACATATCTGCTTGGAGTGGGCTAAATTTCAAATGCAGAAAATGTTAGTGGCTTCAGTGTGAAAACCACCAACTTCCTGACTGCTAAGAAACTTTATTACCTCTCCTCCCCTTTTCCTGTAGCCTTTTCAAGTACCCAGCTTTGTCTCTCATCCCAGCCTGAAGATGCCTACAATATGGATTGAAACATCTAATTGAATAACTATTTTGTTTGAATATTATTCTCATTTTTATCATTTACTACAAGAAATTCAAAATGCCTAATCTAATTCTTAGAAATAATCCAACACCTTCAAAATCCACCCTATATAAAATTAATGTTTATAAATTCTCATGTCCTTTGAGAGATTGTATCTCCAACACCAACAATCAACGAACAATATTAAATTCTCACATTGGCCTGGCATGTTCCAGACTCTCTCATAGCTTGTTATTTCTCAAAATTTAGTGCAATTCACTCACATATAGATCAACATATCACAAATAACAATAATAATATTAACATAGGACAAATTTTAATCAATAACACCAAATTATTATATAGGACTCAATGTAAAGAAAAGGTATCTTTCTTTATAAGAGATGATATCAGTCAGTTATGTGCCATGTGTAATACACGTGTAGGCGATCATGTATCTTTCAATACATGACTGACGAGGCAGTTTTTTTTTCCCACAATAGGTTGCCATTTTTTTCTATCATAGACCAGTTACCATCAAAGGCTAGAGGACGCGGTATGTCTTGCTATTTACCCATAGCTGGGGGGAGATGAACAGGATTCATACCTTTCCCAAGAGTATTAACATGTAAATGAATATCAGTCAGTTATGTGCCATGCATGATACACGTGTAGGCGATCATGTATCTTCCCATACATGACTGACGAGGCAGTTTTTTTTTCCCGCAGTAGGTTGACATTTCTTTCTGCGGTAGACCAGTTACCATCAAAGGCTAGAGAATCCGGTATGTCCTGCTATTTACCCATAGCTGGGTGGAGAAGAGGATTCATATGGTTCCCAAGGGTATTAGGATGTCAGTGAATGTAATGGATTCTACTGGAATTTGAACTCGGCTCTCTGATTCCTCAATCTGAACTGCTATCCATTACTCCACCATGCCTCCTAAGAGATGGTATAAGTATAATAAAAAAAAACATTATGGATGTTTGACCATTGTAAATAACATTGCGTTTAATTGATTTGAAATTGGTTCCAGCAGACTAAGAAAGAAAATAAAATTAATGTCATTTATTATTGTTTATTAGACATTAAATTATGTCACTTAGCCTTTTCCATAATTTACCTAGACTTTTCAGTTAACCTGATGAATATGTAATAGTGTGTCTAAAATTTAAAAAAATAAAATCCTTAGGTTTGCCTTGATAAAGCCCACCGAGGACAAAGCATGTCGGTTAAGATAAGTTTTCCTTATTCATATTGTCCTTTTCTAGATATATTGTAGTTCTGTCTGAATTTTTGACATATATATATATATATATATATATATATATATATATATATATATATATTACGAAATGGACAAAGTCCGACAATTTATAAACAGAGCATTTACTTAAATACTTGTATCTATAAAAAGAACGTTAAACATAAAAATGTCTTTAATAAATAAATTGTCGGACTTTGTCCATTTCGTAATATATGACGTCATTTGTTTACATTCGATACACCATGAGCAGTTATGAATGTACGAGATTCATGGAAGATTGAAGTTTATAAACAGTAAATTCGACCTTGCCTACCGAACGATCCTTGGTGGCCGAGCGGTCAAGGCACGTCAGCGTAAATGACGGTTCCGTATAGGATGCAGGTTCGAATCCTGTCCAAGGACGAATATTTTCTATGAAAATTTCTCAGACATTCAGGCCGGTAAATGTTATTTAATACTGTTTATTATAAACAGAGCATTTACTTAAATACTTGTATCTATAAAAAGAACGTTAAACATAAAAATGTCTTTAATAAATAAATAAATATATATATATATATATATATAATTAAATTAGGAATAACAAAGTTCAGTAGTTATCAGAGGTCATCTTTGTGTTTCTTAATTTCTCACTGATCAGGACTTTTGATACAAATGATTATATTGATAACAGAATATAGTGAATACAATCATTATTGATCAGTGAGAAATTATGAAACTCAGAGCTGACCTTTGATAAGTGTTGAACTTTATTATTTCTGATTCAATAATTGCTGATTGAGATAACTATTGATCACTTTATTGGTAGAAATTCTGTTCACTTTGACATACATTAAATTATGTAAGTTTTATGTATATCAATAGGTAGCATTATTATTTTATGTAATAATAATATGACTGAAACTTTTTTCTTTTTTTTTTTTTTTAAGGCTACCAGAATTTTTACCAAAAGGTGTTCAATAGATAACTAGAGCTATAATATTCAATAAATCAAGAAAAGTTGAAGAAAATGCCAATGAATGGCAGTGTGTTGTGCATATTATAAGAACAATAGTAGCTGACAGGAAGCACAGTGGAGTAATGGATAGCGGCTTGGATTGAGGAATTGGAAAGCCGAGTTCGGATTCTATTCGAATCCATTGCATTCACTTACGTGCTAATAGCCTTATGAAATGTATGAATCCTGTTCTTCTCCCCCCAGCTATGGATAAATATCAGAACAGACCAGGTTCTATAGCCTTGGATGGCAACTGGTCTACTGCAGAAAGAAATGGCAACCTACTGCTGGAAAAAAATCTGCCTCGTCAGTCATGTATTGAAAGATACATGATCACCTAAGCGTGTATCGCATGTGGTACATAACTGGTAGCTGACACGTGACACACAAGTTGATATCTGATCAGTATTGGCTGAGTCACTATGGAGAGGGAGTATGATGTTGAAAAACCCCAAACCCCTAATGATCCTCAGCTAAAAACATTGCTGATGGTGTGCCAAAGCCTCAAACTGATGTATTTCATGAAAAAAAGATTAACTGACTCAATAATTTTATGTGAAGAGGCTCATCAGGACAGAAAGTCAAAAATACAAGAATAATGTTGATCGATAATTAATTTAAAAATAAACTAATAATTGATAAGATTGAATATTATAAATTATATAATACTTAGAAATTTGCAATAATGTTGAAATTATATGTAAAAATAAAATTAACTCATTCTAAATTTAAATCTTGTGATATTTCTAATGAAACTCTAGCATTTTAAGAATTTCAATTTTGAAATGTAGAATTAGCATCTGTTCTTTCAGAAAAATCTGATAAGTTCAATAGATTTATCTAGCATCTGGTCTTGATAAGCATTTTGACGCAAAACTCTTGATTTTCCTAACAAGCAGTTGCTTAAACTTTTTTTGATTTATTGAATGAATATATATATATATATATATGCACATTTCATTGAATACGACAGACAAGGTGCTTTGACTTAGTTTTTTTATACAATTTCTCATGTGATCTAATAAATTTTTCTTTTCAGATAAATTATATAAAAACTGTCTGAATGTTTTTTTCCAAGTGCTTTCAGCTATACATTTAGCCATTTTCAAGGATGAAATATTTTAACTATTTCTTATTTAAAAGTTAAAATATTTCATCCTTGAAAATGTGCATGAAAGAAGGATTGCTGCCTAAATACACAAATTTATATATATATATATATATATATATATATATATATAATGTCATCCACAGACAGACTGTTTCGCTGTATCACAGCTCATCAGTGCGGCTAGACATCCGGTTGCCTCTAGCTAGGATCGAAACCCGACTGAATTGGTATCAGGCGGATATTCTACCACTAAGCTGTCGGCGCACGGTCGGGACGAAGGTGGATTTTTAGCGTATTTTTTGGGAAACACGCCCAGTGACCGACAGTAGAAAAATTTAAGGAAAAGAAAGCATAACAAATTGGAAAAGGTTTTTTGAAAAGACAAAATGAGTCAGACAAAATCCATTTACACTCTGTTGTAGTTTTTTCCCCTAAAATTATATATATATATATATATATATATATATATATATATATATATTTGAACATATTCTTAATGGCACAGAATTTTATAACGGCAAGGAATAAGAAAGTTTTTGATGGCATTTTAACTAAAAACTAAAACAACCGGTTTCAACCCAGATCTTATCAACTTTATTTTCTGTGCATATCTTAGAAGACTAAAAGGATGAAATGAGGGAATGAGACAAAAAAAAACCCCACTAGAGTCCAATCACATTTAAACTCAACAAGCAATCTCTCTGTTTGCAGAGAGAAGGCTTACAAGATCTAATGTAAATGGACTTCAATGCTTTAAGATGAAATATTGAGTGTGACCTAGACAGAATGGTAAAACGGTCGACACTGAAACCATACACACATTCCCTACAGTTTATAGCATCCTGTGATATGGAAGACCCGGATGTATTTACCAGCTGACTACCACTAGTGGCTGGATTCAAAATTCTGGGGAGTAAATGTTTAATTCTGAAATCCAAACGTTGAGATGTTCTACCTATGTAGTCATATCCACAACTACACTCAAATTTATACACAACTGAATTGATATGGTGTGGAGGCAAAACATCTTTATGAATGGATGACAAAATTGGCTGAGTAAAAAAAAAAAAAAATATAACTCTCACATTAGAAGCAAAATAGCATTTACCGATGGAACATGAAATTCGCCTAGCTAAAGTCTCAACTTCCGTCTCAATATAAGCTAGACGTAAATAAATTGGACGTTTTTTAACACAATGCATCTTAACCTTATGAAAATTATCAATGACATTACTCATAATGGATTCCAAAATGTCTAAAGAATATCCATTTTTGGAAAGTGTCATCTTAATAAATTTCCTTTTAACGCTGAGGAAGGAATTAGAGCAGATTTTAAGAGCTCTAAACGTCAATGTTCTAATTAAATTAAATTTTATGTTGGTACGGAACAAAGGAATTCCAACGTGTATATAAACCTGAATAGGTTGCCTTCCTAAAAACTGAAGTCGAAAAGCCGTCACTGTTCTTATGGACCAAAACATTCAAAAAGGACAAACAACAATTCGACTCCTTTTCAACGGTGAACTTTAAGGACAGATGAACAGAATTTAGTACGGTGAGAAAAGAGTCGGCTTCACCCTTGTCATTAAAGAGACAAAAAGTATCATCCACATAGCAATGATACATTGGAGGCCGATTAATATGAGAAAATAATAGAGCCTCGTGAAAACCAACGAAAATGAACAAGCGAAGGACCCAAAGGAGATCCCATCGCAACCCCGTCAATTTGTCAATACATGATATTATTGAAACTGAATTCAACTGACAAGGTGGCAAACTTCATCAAATCAATAAACACCCTCTCAGAAAAATCTGGGGGTGACAATGAGGAATGGTATAACATGTCGCAACAGATATCTATTGTCTCAACCAAAGGGACACAGATGAACAGCGAACAAATGTCAAAAGAACACATGAAACCACTACTGAGAGGATAATTATGTATGGATTCAACAAAAGAAAAGGAATCCTTAACACGGAAAGAATTAAGGTGTAACAACACAGGTTGCAACACTATTGACAACTAACTAGCGACATTATGCTGGGCAGACCCAATCATTGACAAAATAGGACGTAATGGGATACCCTGTTTATGGATTTTAGGTAACCCATACAAACGGGGAAGAATAGACCCAGTGGGACGAATTACCTCAGAAATATCAGAAGAAAGTAATCCATTTCTAACCCACTTTAAGAATTGCTTTTGAAACTTAATTTCTATAGAAGAAATATAATCATGGGTCTCAACTGGACCAAATTTTAAGAACTTAGATGGATCATTGAGAATACTATCCATTTTCGAAATATAATCGGAATATTACTGTTATAAGCCTTAGTTCTATATATATATTCACATTTGATTAATGGTGAGATGGTATCATTCTTTAATTGCCAGAAATATTTGGAGAAAGCTGTTTTTGTATTTTACATTATTTAAGGCCATTCGATGATGGTAAAAATTCAATGTCCAAGCATTTTCTGTGGAACCAAAATAAAATTTAACATCATTACGAGAATGTATATTCTCTCTGTTTACAATATCAATTGTACATTGACCGTTTAAGGGACAGATCATATTTTTTTTTTTGGCAGTTGCATTCAGTTTTAGAAGAATTTATGTTGTATTTGTTGGAAATATATTTGTTTAAAATGTTGTTATGATGGGAGATGGTTGTGTCTGTTATTAATGCAGTTATAGCTGATCTTATCTTTTTGTTAAAAATCTTTTTTAGTGTCGGTGAATGCTTAAAGTGTTTAGAAAAATTCTTCTGATATTAATTTTGACATTACGCTTGAAGGGTGGATTAAACTGTATAATGTTGCATTTACAATGTTTCTCCTTATTTTTAACTTCTTTCTTTATTTCTAAATATCCTAAGTTTACTTTATGATGGCTTAGTTCTAAAGCTTGCATATATTTAATTTTAGACTTAACAAATATTTCATTATTGCTTGAGTTGGTGGATAATCTAACTTGGACTGATTTATGTAAATTATCTAGAATTTTATGGTAGTGGTTTGATTCTTTATTAATGTATATGTGGTTATATAGATCCTTTGTGTATGGTTTATAATAACCATTATTCAAGTCTCAGGTTACATTGAGAAAATTGATCACTTCAGCATTGGTGGTGGTGGTGGTAATATTTAGTTTGTGATCTTTAAAAAGTTTTATCATTCCTTTCTCAGTCAGTCTCTCTTTTGTGGGCTAGTCTTTTAAAGAATGTGTTCTATCTATCTATCTATCTATATATATATATATATATATATATATATATATATATATATATATATATATATAGTTTATGCAAAACTAGATAATCCATATGGGTAGACCCAAGGAGGATGATATCCAGAGAGCTCAATGTAAATTCAGAGCAAATAAATTTGAATAAAAACAGACCACTTTAAGGTTCCATGTAATAAATTATTTCACCACAGGCCTAGGGCTGTGGTGAAATAATTTATTTTAATGTTATTAAAGTGGTCTGTTTTTATTAAAAATATATATATAATCAGTTATAACAGCAAAATTGTTTAGTTATTAGATTAAGCTCTGAACTGTTGTAATCTTACAAATGATTAAAGATATCTTACTGGAATTCTCCAAGGTTTTTATAACACTATTGAACTCTACTTTGAGCAACAAGAATATATAATTAATCTCCAAGCTTAACAGAAGAATCATGATGAAATTGATCATCAACAAAAATGACATGTTCAACCTTAATTAATCATAGCTAAGGAGCGGAAGCTCATGAAGTTCAAAAATATATATATATATATATATATATATATATATATATATATATATATATATTATTCCAGGATCATTTTCCAACTTATTCAAGATGATTTTCACCATCTCTAACCTTCTAACTTTCTGTCCTGGAGTAACAAGGTATCTCACAGGTTTAACATACGATTTCATTTTCAAGGCTTTTTTCACTGCTCTTTTAGACTGTCATAACTGAAACTCCTCTCCCATGTGCCAAACGTCTTTTGAATTGAGTTGGATATTTTCTAATTGATCTCTTTAGTTGTAAGTTGAAATGATGCCCTCTCTGCCACTTCCTGTTGTGACATCCTGATCCAGTTTTCCTTTCTACTGTTCTCTCTTTTTTGATCTTCTTCACAGTTCTACTGATAGTTCTTGAATAGACTTTGTGATTTGGACAATTTTGCTGTTACACCCAGTGTGTGTGTGTATATATATATATATATATATATATATATATATATATATATATATATATACACACACACATACACACCAATGCAAAGCTCTTCAGTAGAATGAATTGGAGCACTCCAATTGATTGGCATTTGTTTACATTCATAAAAACAATCTACTAGAATTAACTGTTTCTCTCTGCTGAATGAAGATCGCTCAGTGGTAGAAACTCTGACTGACACCAAATCGGTCAGGTTTCAGTCCTGGTTTCAGGCATTCAGATGTCTAGTCACACTAAGGAGCTGTGATACAGTGAAATAGTACTGTCTGTAAATGACACGCACACACACTAATATATATATATATATATATATATATATATATATATAATATATATGCAGGCTTCAGTCACTTTCCCACCTCTTCAAAAATTTAAATGCAATGCAAATTGTTATCTTCTCTCTCCTTAAAAAAGTTTTTCTTGTTTTCATATTTTTTTCTCAGTCACTAACCTTAGTATTAGTGGCTTTATCACCTTGCTCGGTGGTGAAATGATTAAAAAAATGTGTGTCATGTTTACGACAATATCACATTGGAACACTGATTCCCATATGATCATCGAAGTTAAACAATGTTGAGCTTGGTCAGTGTGGATTGTAATATTAATATCTGTCTATCTCTACCTGCCTCTCAATCTTTCAAGGCTTACAGCCATGTCACATTAAAACACTGATTCCTGTATGATCACTGAAGTTAAGCAACATTGCAACTGGTCAGTACCTAGATGGGAATTGTTAATCAAAGAGCCTAGTTCCAATACCTGTTGGGTTTGCTATATTCACTTTTGCCCAAATACCTTTGGGGAAATGTATTAACCCACCTCTTCTCTATCGGTTAATTAGCAAAACCTGTATCACTGAATCATTATCTCCAAAAATAAAAATTCTTACAATCTAAAAATTATTTTCTAGCTGTAAATAACATACAAAGGGTTGATAAGCTGTAGACAACAAATCAAACAAATACTGATTTATTACACAGGCATGTCTTTTAGCTTTATTTACATTCTCTGGAATATAAATATATAGATACTACCATGGTCACAAAGTGAGGGATCAGTTTATATATTGATTGTAATGTAGAATTGATCCCCCATTTTGTATCAACATTATAATTTATTGTTTATCAAATTCTGATTACTTATGAACCCATCTCTTCTCCTTCCAGTTATGGGTTAATTATTAAGAATTGTATCACAAAATCATTATTATATTCAAAAAGAAAATATTTTTCTGGCTTGAAATAACCTGTAATGGGTCGATAAGCTGTAAAAAAAAAAAAAAAAATCATAGTAAAACATAATTATGCCAAGTATAACCTGTATAGTTTTTTTTAGTTTTTTTATTCTCCAGTTGACTTGTGGTTGGAGAACTGAAGGAAAAAGCAAATGAAGAAAAAATTGTTTTAAATCCTACATTCGTTGTCTAGTTGAGTGTGTGTTTTTTGCGGTAGACAAATGATAAGATCATAAGAAATCGAGAAGAGAAAAGAAGAGATTTATTTTACCAAAGCAAACATAAAGGACTGACAAAAAAAGACAGTGAAATTGATTCTTTCACAAGTGGACGCAAACTACAAGAAATAATTATTTCTTATAGTTTTATTATTTCTATTAGGTTGGTGCAAAAATAATGTCGTTTTCTCACATATGTTACTATGTGAGAAAACGACATTATTTTTGCACCAACGTAATATTTATCATTATTTATATTTGGGCTAATGTCCTCATTTTTGTTGTTACTGTCACATTTCAGCCCTTGTGCCCCAAACAACCTTCTTCATGTATTGGTTAATCCATGTAACCTTCAGCATATTTTAAACTAGACCTTCATTTAATATACAGCAACAGATTGTTCTTGTTCTGTCCATATTTACAGATATCTTGTCTTGTTCCTTTCAAATATTTTTCCTTTTATGTGCCATATCCTTCCAGGATGTAGGTGATCATAGCTCTCCACTTCCCCCTATCCCTTGTGGCTCTCAATAGGTTTCGTCCTTCTGCCACCTCCCCTAGACCACATTCTGTCATCCACTTGCTCAAGGTATGTCATGCATTGTTTTCCCTGGTCTCTCTTTCTTTCTATTCGACCTGTGAGTATCAGATTTTCCAGGCCCTCTGGTCTCATTATGTATCCCAGAAATGTTTTTTTTTGTTCCATTAACCAGGTCTTAGGATATCTCATCTTATTCAGCACTGCTGAGTTATTGCTCACCCCCTATTTTCAATGAAAAAGCAAATAAAAAAAAATGACTTATTGCCAGCACCAAAGATTTTTCATGTGCATTGAATGTAAAGAAATCCAGAAAAAAAAAGATGGCCACTTAGAAGGTAAATATTTAAGAACTTTACATTCTTGCAACTACAAGGCTTTGCTGATAACATGCAAATTTCCCACCATTGAAAAGAATATAAAAATCACATTATCGATGGAAAAAGAGGCAATTGTTTTAGATCCCTACAATCATTGCATAGTCGAGTGTAGGTTCTCTGCAGTGGAGAAATGGTAAGAGCACAAGAGATAGAGAAGAGAACAAGAAGATGAAAGAAGAGATTTATTGTTGCCAAAACAAACATCAAAGAACTGACGAGAAATTGAAATTGATTCTCTCACAAGTGAACACAAACTATAAGACTCTTTTTTTATGGCTGTAAGAGGAAAAATAATTTTAATTTAAATGGATAATTACTCTTAAAACTATTATATTCTTGTTATTAGTGTTGACCCCCTAAGATTATCCATTATCTCATACCCCAACTCTTCACTCCCCACCATTAATCTTTACCATTATCTTTTTATTTTATTTTTTATTCTTTTCAATCTTCACCAACAATTTACTCTATTATCTAAACACTATACAAACATATGTCAGTTTCACATGCGGAAAAGAAACAGGGAATACATAGTTTCTACTTCACCATTTTTGTTATCTTTCTTTCTATCTCTCCATAAATAATTTTAATATACTGTAATCTTAACATCTTTTTATTCTTACCTGCCTTTTATTATATATTGACCTAGTCTTATGATGAGACAGGAAGTGAGAGTGAACAAGAACCTTCTTGATTATATTTCTTCTCTGATTTCATTTGATGGGAGTTACAATTCACTTACCTTGAAGCTTCAGCTCAAAAAAAAATTATCTTTATCTTTGAGTTTAATCTGCCATTGTCTTTTTAGTAGATCTTTGCAAAAGTTCATGCCTGATCAGAAAACAAATGTTACATCCTCAGAAAAAAAAAACTATTATTATTGGCTCCATTATTTTTAACATTTGTCTCCCATTGTTCTACGAGCTTATTGATGACATTTTCATAGAATTGAAATTTGTGGTTTTTATTAGAAGATGGTTGTGAGGTAGTTTTCAACTGACTTTAGAGTCAAATTTTTTATCATTCAAATTGCTTTATAGAAACCAGAACAAAGGAAAATCTGAAGGAGACAAGCCAGGTGGGTGCTGGAGGGTTTTGTATTTCAATTCTTTAAGATTCTGCAAGGTCTCTTTTGAAATATGCCTTGTGTTGTCATGGTGAAAAAGGAAACTTTTTCAATTTGCCAAAATTTACCATTTTTCTTGAATCCAAGTCTCTTCAAATGGCAAATGGAAGTTGAGATTGAAGAAACCATTTTGAAATATTGGTTGGTTTTGTTTAACAGCATATCAAACTCTATAAGTTATTTAATGTCAAAATCTAAATATTTTGAACACAGTTTTATTGATTCAACTACCGATAAAATGTATTGTTTGGCACTTTGTTGGTAATTCTGCTTTAAAATTGTATTGTCAGTAATTTTATTATAAATTTGTATAGTTGGTAATTTTTTTATATAAAAATGTATTGTTGGTATTTTTACTATGGAGTTCTCCACAAAAAACAGAAAATTTAGTACAGTTTATTTAATTTGTGGAATTTTTATTACAGTTATTTGAAACAAAAGCAAAGGATAGAAATTTAGTAGCTTAAAAGAGAACAAAAGCACAAATGTTAGATGTGGTATTCAAACTAAAAAAAGTTAATTATTTTTATAATTAAGTAGTTAATTTTTTTTATCATATAGTAAATCTAAAATTTATTTAGATATTTTATATATATGTAGATATTTTATAATTGTAGAAAATTTGCCAAATCTTAAAACACTCCAACCCCAACCTTAGGAAAACATATTTTTCACTACCAACATTTTCCTGAATATTTACTTCTTTTAATCATTTGGAGACAACTGAAGAGAGATATACTTTGGAAAATGTTTTTCTGTTAGATCTTATTCTGATAGTAAATTTGGTATTTGATTCAATGCAATTATTTTCTTGGATCTTTCGAGACGATGAATAAAATTTTATTTTGAGCTATTTTAATAGCAATCAATAGCATTCTTTGTGTGAGACAATATGAGAGACAATATTCTATCATTCTTTGTCTGTTTATGGCCTTGCTTGACATGAATTGATTTAAAAATGATTAAGTGAGAATAATAAATATACTGAAATTATACAAATAAAGTATTGAAATTATTTGGTTATGTTAGTCACTTTGATGTGTGGGTTTCCTCAAAAGTAAAAGCTGGGCTGTATTTCAGTGAAAGACTTACAACTTAAACATGATGAAAATGTTTTGTGTCAAATTGTGTCAGGTAATGAACAAATATATAAAAAACAGAATGCAAGAGGTTGTGGGGCAATGAGAATGAATCGCCACTAATCATAGCAAAGTCTAAATATTTTCATGATAATTGTTCTGATGTGCTTTCTTCTTTGATACCTAGATGTTATAAATTCAAGTATATGACTTGATTGGTGGAAGGGCTTCATCAACTTACAGTTAAAATGGCTAGATGTAACTAAGTTCTATGCTAACATTTTCCTCTCTTGCACTTCTTGCCTATGAAACTCACTTCTGTCTTCTTACTTTCCAGTCAACATTGATCTACAGATTTTCAAAGATTTATTCAATGTCAATTGTTATTTTCTGTCTTCTTAATTCTTCTTCTTTTATTGTTCTCTCTCCTTAATAGTGTTTTTCTTTTTCTCATATTATTTCACACTCAGTAACTCCTTGCGTCTTAGTAGATTTATTGCCTTGCTTGGGATGAAATGATTAAATGCAATGTCAATCGTTATCTTCTGTCTTCTTAATTCCTCTTCTTTTATTGTTCTCTTTCCTTAATAGTGTTTTTCTTTTTCTCATATTCTTTCACACTCAGTAACTCCTTGCGTCTTAGTAGATTTAGTGCCTTGCTTGGGATGAAATGATTAAATGCAATGTCAATTGTTATCTTTGTTTTATTAATTCCTCTTCTTTTATTGTTCTCTCTTCTTAACAATGTTTTCTTTTCTCATATTCTCTTACACTCAATAATCCCTTATGCCTTAGTGGTGTTATTACCTTGCTTGCGGTGAATTGATTAAAACAAAAATCAAGACATTAGGTGAGAATAATCAGCATACTGAAAATATTCAAATCAAGTGCTGAAAATTATTTGGTTTTGTTAGTCACTTTGGTGTATAGCTTCCTTATAAGTAAAAGAACCACACTAGACTGTATTTCTGTGAATGACTTGCTAATTAAGTATAAATGAAAGTTTTTATTTTTTTTAATCAAATTGTGTCAGGTGAAATATAAAAAAAAACAAACCATACAATGCAAAAGGTTGTAGAGCAATAAAAATTAGTCACTACTAATCATGCCAAAGTCTGGTCTTTATTCTAAGATAGTGAAAAGACAAAGGTTACTAAAATCTATAAGAGATAGGAAGTTGTAGAGAGTGATCATTGCCTATATCCTGAAGAGACATATCATATAGAATAATAAAATGTTGTTTGAAATGAAGAATTATTATTCATTATTCCTCACATTTTTCATTATTATCTTTATTTTTTTGTTGTTGTTTTTTATCAAAATCAATTTTGATAGTGAACAAGGCCAGTGCAAAGCTCTTGTGGCCAACCCCCCACTCTACTACATCTCAATTTTCATAAGGTAGTATTCATATAAAATACAAATTTTATTGCAATATAATTTTGAACAATAATGGATCATATACAATATAGGTGAACAATTCAACTAGAAAAATTGAAAATAAATACAATGTATCAAAATACAAATTAGAGACCTGTCATAGATCATTCCATGTTAAATAAATCAACAATGTTTTGCAGCAATTTTTATCATCAACTTGAGATTTTTCTTGTTAAAAAAAGTTGAATAATTTTGACACATTGAACATTAGTGATCAAAAATAGTAAATTTTATATAGAGCTTTTTTTTAAGACTTTAGCATTAACAAAAATTTGAGGATTTGGACAAAAAAAAAGGCCCCAAAAAGATGTCACAATCTGAAGCCTTTTCATCCTTTAAAAGGCAGTTATGCGTAATTTAATTTGTAATGTATATAAATGTAGGTAGAAAAAAAGCAAATGTTGATAAGATAGCAAGGGTCACAAAGCATTGCCATGTGTACCAATTACGTTTGCCTGGTGGTGAGTGGTGGGGGGGTAGTATGCACCAGCATATATAGTGAATGTCTGAAATTGTGAAATGAAGAATTATTATTCATTATTCCATACATTTTCTTTTTAGTATCTCTGTCTTATTTTATGCATTTTTAGCAAAATCAATCTGTTCTTTATCACAAATTTTGAAGACCTATTACAATCTACTAGTAGAAGTTTTAGTTGTCTAAGATTTTCAATGTATTATTTTCTCTTTCCTTTTTTCTATTTATTTTTTTGTTTATTTATCATTGCTTACATCTCAATGTTCTTTGCTCTTTCTCAAACTCATTGTGAATTGGTCTTTGAGAAAAATCATGTTGCTTACATCTCAATGTCCTTTGCTTTTTCTCAAACTCATTGTGAATTGGTCTTTGAGAAAAATCATTTGAAATAACCTTGTGCCATTCTAGATATAATTTATGATAGTTTCTAAGTTTGCTTTTTTTTGAAGTAAATTTAAATTGTAATTCACTCTGTTGTTTGTTTTCTGTCTGTCAGACACGACTCTTTCTTTTAATAAAACTGGCTTGTTGCCAACCACTTGGCAGATCAACAAAGTTTTAACTGAAGCCATAGTCACAAAGGTTTACTTCGTGGGCTGAGGTACTTCCAATTGGTGTCAGAGGTCAGTGTTCATGCCAAGGTTAAAGTCACAGTTTCAAGTTCTGAAGTCAGGCATGTCTTTTTCTACAGTCTGAACAACATTAGATATGACATAGCTGATGGTATGCTCAGAAAGAAAATTGCAGGAACTCCTAGACAAGGAGAGCAAGAAGAAAGGATTAAGTAAGAGAACAAAATAGATGACCATTAACATGTGAGACAGTCCAAGATGCGACCTACAAATTGGAGATGTCAAAATTAAGCTACTGCAAAAATGTGGGATGAAAATTTAATGATGACTGATGATTGATTGACCCAGGAAACCCGAAAGAACATTGAAATAGTGGAAGATGCCTTCAAAAGCTAAAAAAAGTATTAAGAAAAGGGAAAATTTTGTTAGAAATGAAGACTGCTGAATTGCTCTGTAATATAAATCCTCCCATAGGGTAGTGAATGCCGGACAATTTTTTCACAAATGAAGAGATCAGAAAGTAGCAGCTGTAAGATGAAAACAACAAAGGCGAGGACAACAGTCTGCATGTAAATAATCTCCTCACAGATGAAGGGGAGACTTGAGGCATGTGGTTCTACAGAAGGATACTGAGAATATGTGAGCATCAAGGAAGTTTTAAGGAAAATGGAAGCAAAACGTACAATTGTGCTTAGAATCAGAAATAATTAAAATGTCTGGGACATAAAATGAGGATAGAGGGCTTGGAGAATTTGACACTCACTGGAAATATTGAAAACAAGAAAAATTAGGGCAGGAGCTTCTTAACTTGCATTTCTCCCCGATGTGTTAAACTGTTGCAGACATTAAACATTAGGGTGATGACTTTTTTCTAACCCCATGTTTCTGTCTCATAAATTGATGAACTTTTGTCGAAAAGTAATTAAAAAGCGTTAATTTGTTTTAGTTCTTGAAAAGGTTACCCTCAAACTGAAAATTTGATTTTACCATTACCCAATTAGAATAAAAAAAATCAAAATATTTGAAATGCTTTATTTTTCAATTTGCTAATGATGTAATTGGATAGTACTTATGTATTTTTAATGCATTTAACAGTTTATAGCTATAGCATAACACAGAAACTTACAAATAAACAAAACAAGTTCTAGAAGGTTCATAAAGTTCTAGAAAGTCATAGTGCTACTATACTTATATATGATTTAAAAAGCTTTCTAACTTTTAACTTATTATGAGGAATCTTTTTGTAATAATGGCTTATTGCCAGCCAGTTGGCATTTGTTCAACAATTTGATAAGTTACAATAGGCAGTTGTCTATTTTTACTAGAAATTAGGCTACAGAATTTAATAATAAAAAACTGTACATTTTTTTTTTGTTTAATTGGCTTCATAATTTGAACATAAAAACTACTTTTTAAAAGTGTCTTGTTCTTAGACTATTGTAAAGAATACTGATCTTTGAAACAAAATGGATGTAACCTATTTTATTTATGAAGTGTTTTCTTAACTTTTCTTATTTGGTGTGTCTGTATGATTACTTAAAATGAAGTTTGGTATTATTTGGTGTCCAACAGAGTTAAGCCAGTTTTTAGGGGGTTTTGTATACTATTGTTCACCGAATACAAAACCCAAGAGCCATTTAAGGTAGATGGATACTAAATAAGATAGTTGTCAGAACATAAAGAGTAAGTAAAAAGTACTATGGGGATATGCAGGATAGATAACAGTTGATCCTAGACTTGAAGAGGTTAAGTGATCGGTTAAGCATCTTCTTGGGAGTCTGTTCCACAAAATATCAGTTCTGGGGAAGAAGTTGTCTGGGACCTCCTTACTGATGAAGGGAATGAGGATGAGTTCACCTTTTGTACATAGTTTGGCAGGTCCTAGCTGAGAAGGTGTTTGGACTGTTAAGAAATGCAGCTCGTTTGAATATTTGCCATGAAAATAGTAATAAAGTAGTGAGAAGTTACATTTCATCTGTGGGATATATATATATATATATATATATATATATATATATATATATATATATAAAGTAAAACCCATATACCATCCAGCTAAGTTGCATATTCAGCTATACTGGGTGTCAAAATTTTCATTTTTTTTTTTTCATTTTTCTTCTTAATGGCTAATGTTTTTGTACACTGATTATTGTTTCCATATCTGATCTGGTGTTTCTGCTCTGCATCTAGAAATTCTTGATAAAACCCAAAGAATATACAATGTTATCAATCTCTCTTCAATCATATTCCCTCTGCCCTAATGTAACTTACCTGTACCTTTTAAATATTTTCATGGCAATTGTTCTAATGAGCTTTCCTCTTTGATACTATAACTTCATGAATTCTAGTGTTGTATTAGATTGGCAGCTAGGTATCATCATATTACTGTTAAAATTACTAAATGTAACCATTTTATATATATATATATATATATATATATATATATATATATATATATATATTATATATATATATATATATTATATATATATATATATTATATATTATATATATATATATATTATATATTATATATATATTATATATATTATATATTATATATATATATATTATATATATATATATTATATATATATATATATATATATTTAAGTAAAACCCATATCCCATTCAGCTATACTGGGTGTGAAAATTTAATTTAAAAACTGAGAATATTTGCATATTTAGATATTTGTAGTATTTCCTCTTTCACCATATGTATAAGACTGACTCCAAGAATAAAAACATTATTGGCCTGGAGACGTTCATTTTCAGAACAAAACTTATCACTAAGTGTTTCCATTTTTGCCATTTCACTATTATTCTGATATATAGAGTTTTATCTCATAACTTAATACAAAAATGATAAGTAGATTTTTGACTGAAACAAACACAAAATTATTACTCCCACGCAAGCATCTTCGCTTCAGTTTTTTTTCTTTAGTTATAACATAGCCCCCCCCCTGAGCCTTTACTATAAATATTTTCACGATAATTGTTCTGATGAGCTTTCCTCCTTGGTACCTTAACCGCATGAATTTAAGCGTACCACTAGATTGGCGTTTAGGTCTCATCGTTTTACTGTTGAATTACCGAGATGTAACGATAAATCTATTCTTATAGTATCTTTCCTCACACTTCTTGCCTGCAGAATTCCCTTCTGGTTTCTTGTTTTTCTGTCAACTATCAATCGCCATCTGTCTTCCAGAATCCCATTCTTTTATTGTCCTTTCTTCTCACTAAAGTCTTTTCATTCTCTTTCACTCCCAGTAGCTGCTTGTGTTTTTGTGGCATTATTGCTTTGCTTGGCATGAAATGATTTAAAAATAAATTCCCGTCCTCAGTAGAAATATATATATATATATATATATATATATATGTGTGATAGCAAATAAATAAAAACACCAACAACATTGTCCATGTGAATATAACATTTTTATGTACTTGATGAGGTTTTACAGAATAGCCTGTTTGTTACCACAGAGATTTCAGCCAAAGCAGATTTTGGAACTTTTTGTTCTTAATAGAATTGACAGGTTTAAACAAAGAATTTTCTCACTTTTTTTTTTTTTTTTTTACAAATTTTAATTATTCAAATATGAAACTAAACTTAAAAACACAAAAACTGGAAAAAAAATAAAGTGGAGATATTTTTTTTCCCTCAACCAAAAAATGAGAAAATTTAATGTTTTTTTATCATTAACGAGAGAAATGATGAGATTGATATCCAATAACTGCCAAACAGTGAAATGATTTTTTTTGGCACTACTTAAATTCATTGGTCCACTTCAGTAAAAAAAAAACAAAAAAAAACTGGAAAATTATTTGAGAGGGAATAATTTTACAGATGAGCCTGAATTTTAAAAATATTGAAATAAGGAAAAAAAAAAAACAAAAAACAATGTAAAGTTAAAGTAAGTTTAAGTATTTAAAGTATATTAAATAAATATTTTATAGATGTACAGCTATATAGTGTTGAAACATCAGTTCCTGTACAGTCACTGAAGTTAAGCAACATTGAGCCTAGTCAGTATCTATAAAAAGTATTTTCTGGCTTTAAAAAACCCTGTAAAGGGTTGATAAACCATAGTAAATGAATGAATCAACTGCTCTCTGAGAGTGCTTGAGACCCTATATATTAAACTCAAGCAACCTTCTTTCTGCAAACAGAAGAGATGGCTGCTGTGTCTTAATATAATCTGTCTGTGATCCATGATGCTGGCTCCCTGGTATTATACTTGTATTTTGATTGGTCATTTCAGCTCATGTGACAGTGTTTCCTCTTACGAGGGGTGTTTAATTAATTTGAACCTTTTAAAACCTTTATTCTACAATCTACATTCAACATCATCACTTGATAAGACAGCAGAGGTGTTGAAACAAAATGGCTATTTTTGTAGTGATTTTATAAAATATTTGTTATAATTTATAAATAAATAATTATATTTGCTCTACTCTGTATTGAGCACTCTTTTAAGAATAATAATTGTTGATCATTGGAATTTATTTTGTATACACCAATCATATACTTGTGTGTGTGTGTCATATATATATATATATATATATATATATCCAAATGAGAGAAGAGCGGATGGCGTAAAAATCTGCAGTTTGCAGCATTTACTTTTAAAAAAGTGCTCAAACTGTAAATTGCCAACACAATTTATCTTTTAGCTTAAAATAGTTAAAAATTTAAAAAAAATAATTGCGTATTACTATTACTTATAGCCATAATTTATTAGTATATAATGGTCCACCTTCTATGGGTAATTACCTTATTTTGTTTATTCAGCTTAAATATTGCTATGAATTGCCATCGAGTTAGTATTATTAATATTGTACATAGATGTTCCACATTTTTATTTTTATCTACAGGCCTGAATATAAAAAAAAATATTTAAAAAAATTTTTTTTCTGTTAATTTTACATCTGATTAACTCACCCCTCCCTTCAACAAATTGAACATGACATATTTGTCTACAATCACGATACATTTGTTGCTGCTATATTTTTTACAGTTGTCAATGATGACATGTCTGTGTGCCAGTTATCGTGACATGAAAAAAATAACTCATCCACCTCCACCCTCTAAGATTACTTTTCTGTTTAGTGTAGATCTGACATTTAATTGGTTAAGCTAGACATACCCACAAGTCTATTTTTAATTCTGACCTTATGCCTCCACCCCTTTAACTTTGGGAAAAGAGGTAACACTTTGTTTTTAAATTTCCTTAAAAATCATTTAATCACCAGTTACCATTGCCTGAAGAAGTACAAACATGTTATTGAAACGTGAAAGCTTTTGACTAGCGAATTCAAAAAATGTTTTTATTATAATCTCTTATAAAATATATATATATATATATATATATATATATATATAAGGGCTAAGAGTAAAATCATTATGTGTTAGTGGTATAGGCTGGGCTGTTTTGTTTTGCTGATGTAAAGTGGGGACACATAGACAAGATTTAGCCTTACACAAATTTGTAAATGATAACCCATTTAAATTTAAAATAAGTATATGTATTGAGAGTATATTAAATACTTTTTAAGCATTCAAATAGAATTATTTCTTTTGACTCCTTTGCACTATAATGCAATTGTTTCTATATTTATTTATGTAGATACATACACCTGGTTGGTGTGTGTGTGTGTATATATATATATATATATATATATATATATATATATATATATATATATATATATATAGTTTTTAATGTATGCTATATTTATTGGTTAAAGTGATCAATATCATGGATAAATAGAAATATATAATCTGATTGTGTTTAGTTTAATCATTGAACACTGTCAACTCTGGGTTTCGACGTCAGTGTTCAATATGTGTATGTATATGTATGTGGAGGTATGTAGAAAAATAGGAAAGAACATTTTTATTTTTATTATGATTATTTTATTTATTGTATTTATAATTATTTTATTTTATTTATTCCTAAATTTTTGCTTGAGGATGAAACAGGGCTTGATACCTTAATTCAATTTAATTTCAATAATTATATTGAGAGTTTTGGCTGTCGTTTTTGAAACATGAGAACTCTTATGTAGCAAAGGAATCATATTTTTAAAAAATAATTATAAAAATGACCCTCCATCAAATGCTCTGTCCACTTGTCAGGAGATGAAATATAAATATTATCAATTCCTATTCTTTCACTGTCTTCTCTCCTTAATGTTTTCCTTTTTCTCATAATCTTACATACACAATAAACCTTTACATTTTAGAGGATTTATTGCCTTGCTTGAGGTGAAAAAAAATTTTAACACATTTTTTTTTTTTTTTCACTTTTTTGATTTAAAAAAAATAATTGGATAAATTATAATATTAATAATAAGAATAATAAAGCTCTCAATAATTCCAGTTGTGGTTAGAGGCCAGCATTTGATTGGGAAAGATTCTGATAGACTCATTGAAGGGATCTCTGGCAGCCCATGTCTTAAGGAAATACACAAAATTGCACAGTTCATGCTGTAAGGGTTTTATTTTTGTAAAATGTATATGTGTTTGTAGGTTTTTTTTTTTTGTTTTTTTTTTATTTTTTATTTACACAAATGTAATGGAAAATGGCTAGATGCCATTTCTTTCCAGTTGGGACCCACGAAAAAATGAGTATACTAAATGAGTATTTAACTAAATGAAAGGAAATGATGATGATGACGACGTTAATAATAATATGACGACCAAAAACTATTTCATTCTTTATGGATTATGCACCTAGACATATTTATAGAATAAATTGATCAAAATATTATGATAGCAAAATTAGTAACCCCACCCTACAAAAAAAATAGGTCAACACCACAAGAAATTTGTAAAGTGTGCCCGTGGAGACTATTGGCAGAAAAACGACTGAATTTTGATACATTCTTCTTTTTTAACATTGCCTACTCAAAAAATACTAATTGAACAAATATGTGTAGAAAAGTTGTCATTATTAAATATTACCACACAAGACTAATAGAGAAAATGATATCTGCATTTTTCTGAACCTCTTAAAATAAAAAAGATATGCTTCAATGTTATAACATCTGGTTCTTTTCTCAATATGCCTGCTTGATAAGGTGGCTAGCCAATCCCTGATTCAGGTGCCTGCCCAGGTACATTTATGTTTCTTTAACAACCTCAGAGCCAACTTGTAGTTTATACTGCAGATGCATTAAGTGAACCTTAGTCACAGTTTCTGGAAGAGAGTGCATGATCTTGTATGATCATTAGTTCAACAAGACTATTGTGCTTAAAATCTTGGACATGATGACTTGTGATTTCATACTAAGATAACCATTGATGGCTTCTAAATAGTTTTGTCTCCCAATTTCACTCACAAGGCATGGGTCAACATTGGTAGGGTTTTCAGGCATTTCTCAATGGCAACTGATACTAGGATTGCTTCCTCATGCCAATATTAAAATGTCACCTTCTTGATAAACTGAACATGCTGAGATTTGAACCTGGCTGTAATGGTAGGAATGATAGTATTCTAACTAAAAGGTTTTCCAATAACTTGGACCGATTTTAAATGTGAATTAAGTTTAAGCATCTAATGATTTTTTTCTTTTTCTTTCAGATTTAACAACTTAAGTATTTGGCAATTTCAACCATTGGAAGATTAACAATAAAAAAAACATGTTAAAGTTTCAAGAGTGCAATTGGAAAAATTGTTTGTAAATTCAACTAAACTGGGTCAGTGGCTGATGTGACAACGCCATTGTGTGCTTGTTTTTTCCATTCAGCTGAAAACATTACTGCAGTGCATGGAAATGTGGGCGAAAAATCCAGACACGTCTATTCCTTATTGTGCACAGGAATTGAACCTCTCCACAACAATGTTACATTGTTTCCAATTACACTCTTGGTTGGTTGATTATGTTGACCAAAAAACTCGCAAAGTATGTGAACATCCATTTTTGTAATAGGCTTCGATAACTTTAACATGTTGTTTGATTGTTAATCTTTCCATGATTGAAATTGCCAAAGACTTAAGCTGTTAAATCTGAAAGAAAAAGAAAAAAATCATTAGACGCTTAAACTTAATTTGTGTGTGTGTGTATATATATATATATATATATATACACACACACATGCATTAAATTTAAAAATTCCCAACATCCCACATTTGTGTGCACGTGTAGAAAACATTGCTACCTATGACACCAAAATAGTGACAATTGCGTATATATGTTTGCTTGGATGTGTATCTGCACCTAATCCTAAATTATTTATATGGGTGTGTTTGTATGAACTAAAATGCATACACCCGTTTGTATGTGTGTCTATGTATGTGAGAGTGTCATCTCAAACAAACACATAACAAAATTCCCCCCTTCACCTCACACAAATAATCAAACACAAGTAAGCATAAATAGATCTATTTTTTAAAAAATAAACCAGTTTGTCCTATGATCACAAAAGTGTGAAATTACAAATTTATATCTATACAACTGAATATGTTTGCTTTATCACAGATATTGAACACTTTCCATTAAGTACTGTGCATATAAAAATGAATATATATACACACACACATATATATATATAATCATTCATGTGCATGTGTAGTCATACCAACATAACAGATTTAGTCTGAAGTCCTAAAAGAAAGACAAAACATGTTGCAAGAAAACTTTTTCCACTTTTTCATACATTCTTCCCATATATATATATATATATATATATATATATAAATCTGTTCAATTCAAGTAAGTGATAATGCCACCAAGATGCAAGGTGTTACTGGGAGTAAAAGAGAATGAAAAGACTTTAGAAAGAACTAGAAACCCAATCTTAATCAGGGATAAACCTCTACTCCTGTTCAAAAGACTGGGGAGGAGTGTGCACTGGATGATAAGTGAATCTATTTAGTCCTCTTGAGGTGAGAAAAAAAAATTAGTAAATAAAATTTCTGAGT
Source organism: Acanthosepion lycidas (assembly GCA_963932145.1). Classification (NCBI taxonomy): domain Eukaryota; kingdom Metazoa; phylum Mollusca; class Cephalopoda; order Sepiida; family Sepiidae; genus Acanthosepion; species Acanthosepion lycidas. The sequence continues at coordinate 88,929,134 of OZ010603.1, read as the reverse complement.
TCAGGCAGAGATGTTAGAAGTATAGAATTGAAGTAGATGTTAGAAGGAAGCAGTAACCCAATCCTAAACAGGAAACAAGGGATAAACCTCTACTCCTGTTCAAAAGACTGGGGAGGAGTGCTAAGCTGATGATAGTTAAACCTATCTAATCCTATTGAGGGAAAATAAATAATCCTAAAAAGGAAACAAGGGATAAACCTCTACTCCTGTTCTAAAGATTGGACAGTGAAATTACAGCATGGAATGAACTGAAATTTGGAACATATTAGGCATATTGGGTAATTGGTAAATCTACCCTCCCCATCAAAAATAAAATAAAATGCTAGTTATATTGTTATATTAAGCTATATGTTAAAATAACAGTCAATATGTGCTTTGGAGGTGCAGGTTGTGTAATGGTTAATGGCATCAGAAATGGATATGGCAAGCAGAGTTCAATCTCTGGCTAGGACAGTTTGCATTTATTTTGTGCTAATGTATTTAGGAAAGGCATTGATGTGAATATTATGTTACTTTACGATATTATATGCTAACTGAAAGTCAAGATAACAAAACCATAGCAAAAGTTTAGAGGCCTGAACTCATTTCTTCCTGTACTGTGAAAACAAAACAAATTTGAGTTAAGGTTGCTTGAATTCATTATCTGCTTCAATGATATCAGTTATTGTTTTTTTTTTTTTATATTAACAGAATGTATTTAACCCATACAGTAAGGCTATTCTGAGAGAATTAGAAGTCCTACCAGGATTCATTATTGGTAGCCACAATCTTAACAACATAAGATATGCAGATGTCACAGTGTTGATAGCAGATATGGAAAGAAAGCTACAAGAACTCTTACAGATGTTAGTGAAGGAAAATGAAAAGAAAGGACTAAATCTCAGCTGCAAAAAGATAAAATGTATGGTCGTTAGCAAAAGGAAGAGCCCAACATGCAAATTACAAATTGGAGATATAAAATCAAACAAGTAAAAACAATTTTAATATTTGTGAAGTGTTTTGATAGAAATTAGAAAGTGTGACACTGAAATCCGAAGGTGCATTGGGATAGCGAAAGATGCCTTCCAAAAGCTAAGCAAAGTATTAAGAAATTGGGAAATTTTGTTTGACCTCCCCCTCCCAAAAAAGTGTACTGAACTGTTATGTAATATCAGTCCTCTTTATGGCAGTGAATGCTGGACAATCTCCTCACAGTTGAAGAAGAGACTTCAAGCAAAAAACAAAGAAGAGTACTGAACTGTTATGTAATATCAGTCCTCTTTATGGCAGTGAATGCTGGACAATCTCCTCAAAGATGATGAAGAAGACACTTGAAGCAATGATAATGTGGTTCTACAGAAGGATGCTGTGAATACCATGAACTGAATGTGTGAAAATGTAAATAAAAAGGACGTACATACATAAAATCAGAAAGAGACAATTGAAATTTCTAGAGTACATAATGAGGAAAGAGGGCTTGGAAAATTTGATACTCACAGGACATATTGAAGGCAAGTGAGACATAGGAAAACAATGTAGAACCTAATCTAATGAGCTTAAGTAAATAGATGGTAGACAAGTTTTAGGCTAAAAATGTCAGGAAATTGTAGAGAGCCATGATCCAGTTAATTTTCAACTATTTTTCTGTAAAAGATTTCTAAGCATTGGTTATTCCACATGATCTTTCTTTTGTTTACATTTTTCAACAAAATTAAGTTTCATTGTGGCAAATAGAATGTTATTTTAAAAGATATTGTCTGCTAACTAAAAGGCAAGACCACATGATCCTAGAATTAGATTAAAGACAACAAAAGGGCATCATATGATCTGTGAGTTTCATAATTGAATTTTCTCAAACCAGTTTCTTTCCTTTGTTTCTAATAGCTGATGTATTATTTGGCCTTCCCTGGCTGATTGTTACGTTTAGTAATCTGGAAATTTTAATGGGAATAGTAATATTAACTGTTTCCTTATAAGGAAACGTTCAGCATTCAGTGATTGATAACCAGCACTACCATTGGTTAGGATATGTGTCTATATTTCTGATGAGATGAGGTATTATGTACATTATTTACATTATTCGGACTATTGTCCTCATCTTTGTCGCCATATTTATTACAACATTTCGGCCTTTCAGTATCTGTCTATATTTCTGAGATGAGGTATTATGTACATTATTTACATTATTCGGACTATTGTCCTCATCTTTGTCGCCATATTTATTACACCACATGGACACATGGCACAGTGGATAAAGGCGTTGGTTAGATCCAGTGACAGAACCCAAAGAGTGTGAGTTCAATACCCGGTTAAGGCAGTGGAGAACATTCAGAGGGAAAATTAACTGATAACTGATAACTGACATCCATTAAAACATGGCATATGGAACTAGAACAGTCTACCCCAGTGAGCGAAATAAAGGGTTCAGTTCGACATTCCAACCACCTGAAGAAGGCCAGAAACATTGTAATAAATATGGTGACAAAGATGAGGACAATAGTCCGAATAATGTAAATAATGTCCATAATACCTCATCTCAGAAATATAGACAGATACTGAAAGGCCGAAACGTTGTAATAAATATGGCGACAAAGATGAGGACAATAGTTCGAATAATGTAAATAATGTACATTGGTTAGAATTTATAAAATCTTTCTCTTAAAACAATTTTTCTGGAAAATAGGTATGGAATTTAAAGGTTATGTATTTGGTATATTGTACAATGTGCAGTGTATGTACTGTTACAAAATTAAAAGCTTATAACTTTGGAAAAATGTATTATATCAGCATATAATTTTAACACAAAGTAAGTGTTAGTCTGCTAAATAGCAGCAGAACATCTCCTTCAATATGGTTCCCTTCAGCCTTCACCACACATTGAAGACTTTCAGGAAAGTCACTGATGGTGGCATGCACAGTTTCCATGGGTATTGATATCTGGTGCTGAGGGAGGCCATTTGTCCTTTGCACTAAATAAATTAATAAATAGTGTTATAAAATAAAATAAGACAGATCTCAGCTGATTTACAGGTAAATACTCAAGAGCGAGAGCTGGATGGGAACGAGACAAAGCCCTGTCACAAAATGACAATTATCTTCGTTTACAAATGTTCCCAACACACGAGTTCTGGTCAAAAAATAAAATAATATTTAAAGTGTTCTATTTTTCATCCAATAAAAATGCTTCCCTCCTAATTATACTCGCTTTGTTTTTTGAGCCTGTTAAGCCATAAAAAAACGCTATAAAAGGGGGTCACACGGAAGTTCAACATGCAGTCACAGGTGGCCAGGGAACAGACCTGTCACGGTCAGGCCGAGCGGTCAGCAGCTGTCAGCAGGGGAGCATCAACCACCGTCAACATGTGTGAATTACTATGAGAAATCGACCTAGATCCGAAGCCAGCTTATGAACTATACCACAAGGTAGCTGTCCCAAACCCTCACGTTCCTGTTGAAATAAACCACGTAAATCTATTTCTGCTGTTGTCATATTTCTTTCTTGCAACCATACGCTTGTCTATAACAATAGTGTTTGTTATTTTTTGTTGCCAGTTCTCAAGAACAAGGAAAATGTATGAATTCACTTTTATATGTTTAGGTTTTATTAAATTTCTAATCATTGTTTTTTTTTTAAATAATAAACATTGCTGAGGAGTGAAGGTAGTTAAAAATGAAAGTGGTGTCATGGGGAAAAACCATCCTATTGACACTTGTTTGTTTTTGTGTGCACGAAGGTCCAAGATTGCCAAAACTTCTTTCATGACCGATAGAAGTATCAATATAACAAAAGATCTGTTATTAGTACATCATAATTTGAACTTCTCTACCTTGCATTCAATATTAAAATGAATTATGTGACTGATAAATATGATAGAAAGTAAATAAAAGGATAATCTTGTTTATTATAAAATAATTTCGAGGGTTATTGTATTTTTGATTGTCTGATGCAAAAAAAAAACTCAATGACCCATGTAGATATCAGTGTCAGAAAAGGTTATTTTGTTCTAGACATGTGGTTTGAACCATATGCCTTATAGCCTGCAGTCATGCCCTTCATCATTCAGATACCAACAGCTGTGTGCGCACATGTTTCAAGATGTTATTATACAAATATATTGTATTGATTTACCTGTGTCACCTGCTTGACGCTCATTGCACGGATTGACCCGCAGTTTCATTTGTGTTACTAATCATACCAATGCTTCTCCCCTTTTCTCTTTCTTCACTATTTGGCCACCAAGATATGTACAAGTCTTGAAACATTAATTTTTTAGGACTTCACTCTCTTCTTACTACACAATGATATGAAGGAAAGGATTTATTAGACAAATACAAAACTTTCATTCATGCTAAAAAAAATTGTTTAAATTCTTCAATGAAATAATTTCATTATGAATTTTTGATTAATTTTCATTTCTTACAACTACTTGCATAGTACTTATAAAAATTAGTGGATTATTTATATATGATCATGTACTTCTGACAAGGATCAGTTGTCTGTGTGTGTGCTCTGACGAGGGTAGTGTTTCTCAACTGTTTTAAGCAATGTCACCCGAGGAGCAAATATCACAGTACACTTAGCAAAATTTTAAAAGAGTATACATTTAAATGTCATGAAATAAAACCATAGATTAAAAAAATTAAACACATAAATATGAACTTATTCCAATGTTTCTAGTCAATTATTTGTGCAGCTTATTTAGTGTGAAACCATTACTACTTTTGCACACATACGCGCATATATATATATATATATATATATATATATAAAAGTGAACATAGAAGTCAACACTTAGAGGCGACAGTCTGTTTCATGCTATATGCAATCCTCAGGCCTGACGATTGCATATAGGACGAAACACTGTTGCCTCTAAGTGTTGATTTTTATGTTCACTTTTATATATATATATATATATATATATATATATATATATATATATAAAATACTGAAAAGAGTTTGATTACAACAAGTATAATTGAAATCTGCAACCTCTGCAAGAAGAAAAGTTGGCAATAATGATATTTCCAGATATAAAAAAACCTTTTGAAGGTCTGAAATTATGAACCATTGCGTTCATACAAAAAAATTCCTCTTAATTTCATGTGAGGCTGGATAAAAAATTAGGACATTTCAATCACACCCCACCCACTGGTATATTTACATTTAACTTTATTTCATTCCTCCTCCTCCTCCAAATGAAAACAAGAGAACAGCAACTGAAATGCAATAACAACAAGAAATAATCTGTGTGTAAATAGTGTAAACTCTTCATTCCTGAAATTCAGACAGTAGAGACAAAAATATTAAATTACATAGTACTTTATTTAATCTTGCAGATGTAACAATAAATCAACAAACCAAGTTAGAATTACAGCTGAATTCATCACATTCATTTTTTTGGTTGGGGTGGAAGAAGCAGTTCTTTACAATGCTGGGAACAGTTTCAATAAATTATGTAAAACTAAGTCCTGAGCATAATGATAAACTACATCTGGCAGCAAGATTGGGCGACTGGAGATTTTGGAGAGCCACCTCTTAATTACATTTGTTCCCAGGTCCACTCTGACCTGGGGTAGTATTACCTGTTAGGGTCCCAGCTATGGGCAAATAGTAAACCCCCAAACAAAAACAGAACATTATGAAAGTATAAAAATACATTTTTATAGTAAAAATACCATCAATATAATTTTATATAACAAAAATTGCCAACAATACCTATTTACAGTAGAATGACCAACAACACATTTTATAGCAAAATGACCAACAATACATTTTTTCTGTAGTGGAAGCCATAAAATTGTGTTCAAAATATGATTTCATCATTAAATAACCCATACAAGTTGATATACTGCTAAATAAAATCAACTAACCAACATAAAACTAACAACAGCATTAGGAAATATACAAGAAAAACCTTTAGAATATACCATATTTGATGGCATATAAGATGCACTTTTTATTACTAAAAATATCTTTTAAAATTCCCCTGCATCTTATATGCCATAAGTAGGTATAAATTCTCAATAGTCATCCGAAATTAGTTACCTGACAAATCCTATTAGCTTAGACGTTAGAGTAACTTTCATATGTCTATTGTCATTATTTAAAAGGCTATTATGCAGATTAAAAATGTTATCATTGATAATATTTATTATATTAATTTCTTCATGTTTAATATTACTACTTTGTTTCACTAAAATTATATGCAATGAATTCAAATTATATATTTGTAATTTGTTTCATTAATATTTTTCTTGTGATAACTTCTGGTTGCATTGGTATAAATACAATCAGAATTTTTATACCCTAATTATTTCACTAAGATGTTTACAAGATGCAGGTTGTACAGATCATATAAAGGAAAATTTTTGACTGAATTTTAATGGTAACTGCTATTTTGCTCAATTGTAATGATTACTTGATTTTTATTTCGTTTTCTTACCTTTGGATATAATAAAGTTTTTATAGGCTTGTGTTCTTTTAATTCTATTATTTTTCATTTAATTGTAATCATGGTTGTTTAACCAAAATATTACCTCATAAATATAGCCTATCCTGTACCATTTACTAATAATTTTACTAATTACCAATTTTTTCTTGATTTGCCCTGCTGAAATAGGAGTGGGTCTTTTTCTTGTCTTATTCCATATATATTTGGTTTTGCCATTACATTTTCCCTTTCTGTTTTTGCAGGTTGTCTCCCGAACCAAATATGGGGAATGACCTTAAACAGGAGATAAGTGTTGCCAGGCCACGTTGCGGCTCCAAGGTGCTCCTATCCACAACCCGTGATTCAACAGACCAAGGTGGCTGTGCCCACTACATCGAAGGAGATTTTGATTCTGCCGAAGAAGCCATGGAAGAATTGGACTTTAGTAACAAGAACTGTAAGACATCTACACGGACACCCAGTCCTCATTCCATGGGAACTGAGTCTTATCGCTCGGCCAGCCAAAGCTCTCTAGATTCTTCAGAATCCCATAAAGCAGACCTTGCCTATCATCATCATACTGATGAGGACACACTTCCGAATGAATGTTCTTTGGATTATCCGATACGAGTACCTATAATTGGATTTGAGACAATGGAGCAACGTGCAAGATTTACAGTAAGTTTTTTTTTTTTTTTTTTTTTTTTTTGATTTAAAAATAATAAATTTTAATTTTTGCTGTTATTATTTCCATCTTTGCATCTAGGGTATCTTGTGATGCTAGGCTGTAATCAAGTGACAACAAGTCACTTAAAATCTCCAGCATTTTCTTAGTATTCTCAAATATTCTCAGCAATGTAATTCATATCATTATCTATCACAATCGGTTCTTATCTATCTATCTATCACAATTGGTTCTTATCCATCTATCTTAATCTGTTTTTATCTAAGTCCGTTTTTATCTATCTATCTATCTAAGTCCGTTTTTATCTATCTATCTATCTAAGTCCGTTTTTATCTATCTATCTATCTAAGTCCGTTTTTATCTATCTATCTATCTAAGTCCGTTTTTATCTATCTATCTATCTAAGTCCGTTTTTATCTATCTATCTATCTAAGTCCGTTTTTATCTATCTATCTATCTAAGTCCGTTTTTATCTATCTATCTATCTATCTAAGTCCGTTTTTATCTATCTATCTATCTATCTAAGTCTGTTTTTATCTATTTGTGAAATTGAATGAAATGTAAAGTTTGTAAATCGCAACAAAAAATGTTAGTGCTAACTTCAACAACACTACATACTGTGCGAATTTCAACAAGTGTTGTAAAAAGAGTCTAGTAATTATATAATAGGCTTGTTTTTATCAGTAATATTTACTTGAATTCCTAACCACAGACAAAATTGTTTCTTCTTGATTTTTCATGCATTTCTATAATAAAACCATTAGTAATGGATTAACATCAAGCATATAAACCTAATCTATTGGTAAGCCTTGCATCAATTCATGACTACTGACAATACCCCTTCTCTTCTGATGTTCAATGCATTTCTGTAATATAATGATGAACAATATGTTTATGTTATGCCTTATTCTATCAGTAAGGCTTGCATTAATTCCTGACCACTGACAATACCTTGTTTCCTGATCTGCATTGCATTTCTGTAATTAAATCAGTATATAGCCATGCATATAATAACCTTATTCTGCTAGACAGGTTTGCATAAATTCTTAACACTGACAATCCCTTTCTTCTTTATATGTACAGTGTATTTCTGTAAAACCATTAGTATTGCATTTACACAATACAGATAATAGCTCAATTCTGCTAGTTAGATTTAATTCCTGACCACTGACAATCCCTTTACTTATGATCTTCAGAGTAATTTTATAGTAAAAACATTATTAATGCATTTACTTTATTCCTTATTACTATAAATGTTGTTTTAGTGGGTACATGTGATTGAGTTGCTACATATTTTATTTTATTTTATTAAACTGAAATTAATGGTGCCTCCGACATGAACCGACATCCTTTTTTTCCCATCAGAGGCGCAATTTGCTTTAGTAGGACATTTCAATTTAAGCTGGTTGCTATTAATTTCTCTGTTTAAAACAAGGTTAGCTAATCAAACTCATGTATCCACTAAAAATAACCTAATATGATGGACAAGGAAAATTTCATTAATTTTTTATTTAGTTTTTCCAGTGTTCTTACATTTTTCTTTTTGGTGGAAGTAAGGGATTACAAAAACTGCCCTTATTGTCTATTGTCTCCAGTGTTTTTGGCCACTTCCTTTGTTTTGGTGTTGTAGAAACTAAAAATGGAAATGGCTTGGGACAGTGGACAGTATGGACATTTGTAAGTGGATTGGAATCAGTTTACAATTAATGTATGGGCTGAAATTGTAAGTGACTGTCTAGTAGGTCCATAAGTTCCTCCAGCATATCTTACAGAAAGCTGTCTAAAGGGACTTTATTTTGAACACACTTCCAGACCTGCTAGAGGGTGATACTGTGGGAGTATTTGAAAGGGTCTGCCAGTCAATGATTCGACAAGTGCACATGTGTGTAGAAGCAAGTGGAGGACATTTTGGACACTTGTTATGAGTTACTGCATTGAGGTACAATGATAATCTTTTGGATATATGTTTATATGCATGTTTTGGTGTGAAGACCCCCCCCCAAAAAAAAAAAAATTTGTAAAGGTGTTTTTGGATTGTATCTTGGATTATACATTTAATAGCGCCTACTGTAAACTTAAAACTTAATAACACAAAAGCAAAGGATTTGCAGACATCTATTTATATGGACTTTTGTCCTTGCTTTGGTGTGAGGAACCGGTGCCTAGAGTTTTTAAAATTATTTTTGATACACCCTGTATACTTAAAGAAAACCTTTATACTACAGAATTTATATATGGTTTTAAAAATGATGAACTGAATTCTTTTAAAGGGACCTTTTTCATTCAACACTTCTTCAGAAAGATTCATTGGAACAACAATAATGAAAATGGCAAAACTGAAAAAAAGTGAACACAGGGTGTAAATAAGGAGCCATGACTAAAATAAATTTATTGCTAAAAGAACAAATTAGTGTAAATAAGCTTCTTGTGAGTGTAAAATGTTTACTCACAACCCACCCATGAGACACAGTAAACAAAGAAAATGTTCCTTCTGTCTGCACAAAGTTGGTCGAAGAAGCTTGATGTAAACTGCTCCCAAAAACCATAAATGTTTAACCAACCAAGTCCTGTGTAGCACCCTGAACACTATCAAAATATTCTGAAGTGCAATCTGGGTTTTTAATTAAATGAAGTCCAATGAGTCAAGTGATGACTGTTGCTATTTCCACCCTGTTTTATATAGGTAGGCACATGTGGTTCAGTCTGGGGCTCTAACTGCAAGTTGGTTTTCATCACATAGTCAGCCTCACACTGTGTTGCAACCTAAGGGAAGGTTACTGAATAGAATAATCAAACAAAGGTTGGAAATGAACGATGATACTTAGGAGAAGAACAACACGTATAAGATTCACTAGCGGTGCGTAGAAAGTCATCATCTACTCAAAGTGAATCTCAAGTGGAAGATCACAGTGATTCCAAATGGAAGACCACATACAGTATACACCTCTTTATTTATAGGAATGGGGACATACCCATTATCATCCACAGGTATTCTATAACACACACATATTTAAATTGATATATCACAGAACTACTTTGCAGGTAGATTTTGCCCTACCTGCAAAGTAGACAATTAGAACGCAGGGATTTCAGGTAGTGAAAGTGAATGGGAAGATTGAAAACAGGGAGGATTGAGGAAAAGACAAAGAAGGAACAGGGTTCAAGAAGATAGAATATGGCAAATGACATTGCATTTAAATTTTTGAAGATTGCACTTATCAGGGAAGCAAGAAATTGAAAGGGAGTTCCACAGGTGGGAAGTGTGAGAAAAAGACTGTTAGAGTAAAAGTGGCATTTGCATCTATCTAGTTCAAGAGTAAAATGGTTGAGACCTAGTTGACAATCTAGTAACACACTTCATTTCATGTAGTCATGGCACCAAGAAAAAAATGCTCATCTGAGCAGCTGCCATTAAAATATTTGTAGAACAAACAGAGAAGCCACATCAGGTTGGTGAGAAAGTAACTGGAGGCAAGATACCTGGTCAGGATCTGTTGTGTTGCAGACCCTTCTCAGGATTTTGTCAAGAATCTATAGATGTACAGCAGGGAGCACCAGACCAGATATGGCAACAGAATTCAATACACGGACGAATGGTAGATTTATAAATTGATTCTGACAAGGAAAACTTTTTGGCATACCACAGTGAACCAACCTTCCTCAGAGCAGAAAACATGCTGAATATCAGAGATAGAGCATATGTAGATATAAAAGTGGACATTGAGATCAACACCAGGTGGCAACAGTTTGTTACATGCTTGAGCAAAATCTTCATGGCATGAAATAGACTGTTGCCACTTGGTGTTGATCTCAGTGTCCATTTTATATATATATATATATATATATATATATATATATATAGTCATTCGCAGACAGTAATGTTTTGCTGTATCACAGCTCCTCAGTGTGACTAGACAAGCAAATGCCTCAAGCCAAGATTGAAACCCAACCAATTTGGTGTCAGTTAGAGTATCTACCACTGAGCTATCTTCATTTGACAGAATGGAACAGTTAAATCTAGCATATTGTTTTTGTGAATGTAAACAAATGCCAATCAGCCATTGTGCTCTATTAATTTTTACTGAAGAGTTTTGCATTAGCGCAGGTGGCTGTTGTTTATATTAGGTTGGTGCAAAAATAATTTCGTTTTCTCACATAGTAACATATGTTAGAAAACGAAATTATTTTTGCACCAACCTAATAGAATTAGCTTGTCATTCAACAGTGCTCAACTGAAATATATTTTCAAGAGATTGTGTGTGTGTGTGTTAGCCATTGGGTCTGATAAGAAGTTTATCTGCCTTTTAGCAGGTCTTGTTTTTGTTATCCTTTGTTGTGACATGCTCTCCTCCTCACCAGCAGCAAATCTAGAGTTGGGGAGGAGGTGGTTTAGATGCCAATTACTTATGGTTCTTAAATATGATAGGTTATTTCTTAGTTTTTTTTTTTTTTTTTTTTTGTATTTTTTTTTTTGTTTTTTTTTTACAGTAAGGTTTACCCTGGACAAGGCCTGGGAGGGGCACTTGAGGTAGTTTATATGGATAGAAGATAATGGTTGATTCTAGACTTGAACAGGATAAGATTGTAGTGATCGGGAAAACATCCTCTAGCAAGTCTGTTCCATAGGGCAGTGGTTTACAGAAAGAAGCTGTTTGGGTGGAACTTCTTGCCGATGGAATATGGAGGTAATATGGGTGGTTTACTCCTATGTAAGTGGCATGGCGGGTCCTAGCCATGAAGGTCAGACCTGGTGGAACCAGGAGATGCAGTTTGTCCGAGCACATTCCATGGTAGGAGTGATAGAGCAGTGAGAGGCTCGCCATGTCCCTTTCGTGAGAGAGAGGTTAGAGGGTGGAAATCATTACCTCTCCCACAAGAACTCAGAGACAATTTTGAACAAGACTGGAAAGTGAGGTCTGGGTAGCTCCTGCCTAAATACTAACAATACTCCATTTCCTGTTTGATCAGACTCTTATAAAGGTGATGTTTACCCAGATACAGTAGATCGTCAGTACCAAAGCTTGTTGGGTAATTTCTACCAGGATGTTTTAAACTACCAACATTTGTAACTAGTCTAATTCCATAATATTTATAGTTAAGTATTAATAATTAATAATGATTAACATTGTATTATGATTCTGCTCGTTCCTTTCCTTTCATAGTTATCGGGTACGTTACACATTCCAATACCTCATAAATAATGGACTAATATAGAAAAGACATATCAAAAACACAGTTTGGTTTGAGTGAGATAAAGAAAGAAACAATAATCCTCTCATGTTTTTTATGTCTGCTTCAGTGAAATAGAAAACTTGTCAATTTTAAAACTTTTCTTTTGTACTCTCTTATTTCTTTATATAATGACCTTCATTGATACTTAAGATTGTTATTCCAATATTTGGTTTTAGTTGGTAAGCTTAAATATTTAATGATGCAATCAGGGAATTTGCATGGTTAGTTTATAGTTGTTGAACTTGCAAGGAGTTTATTCAATCATTGATTTAAGAATTAAGGTTCATCAGACAATTAACATAGGAAATCTATTGAATTTTCATGGATATTTTACTAGTAATATCCTATTATAATTATGCTTACCCCACTCTTTGTTAGATCGCACAACCATTACGCCCTGCCAATACCTCATAAATAATGAACTATTCTGCATTTTGATCATGGGTGGAAAAGACATTACTTGGTTTCAGTGAAAAATGAAAGAAAGCAAGCAAGCGGGAAGAGGGAAATGTGGAGAGAGAATCAGATTAAACAGATAAGAACAGATATTATGTTTTGATTTCAGGCAAAAGCCTGAGAAATCATGATTACCATGTAAAATAATTGCCAAAAAAGAAAATTACCATAAATAAAATAACATTGTCTGCTGAAGGATTTTAAAATTATTATTAAGAGAAATGTTTGAAGATGAGGATTTGGTTAGAAACAAGGAAAGATGGAAGTGTTTAATGTCTCATGTCAATACCTCATAAGTAATGGACTATTCCATTTTGATTGAATAGAAAAAACAAGACATTAAGAAATAATGGGGAGATAGAAGTGTTTAATGTTTGTTTCAATGAAAATGAAAAAGTTGTCCATTTCAAATTATTTTATTTGTATCCCCTTACTTCTTAAAATAACAACCAGCATTCATATTTATGCTTATTATTGCAATATTTTGTTAAAGTTGTTAAGCTCAAATATTTAAGTGATGTGATAGGGGAATTTTTATAGCTATTTTATTGTCATAGAACTCACCATTCAATCATTAACAGAAGAATTAAGATTCATTCATCAGAAAACTCAAATAAGAAAACCATGAAATTTTCACCTATCTTTCTAGTGAAATGTTGTCTATTTTATATAGCCTGAGTTCGCTATTCTCCTGGGTATGACGATAAACTGCATCCAGCAGCATGACCTCTGATCAGGAGATTCGAGGTTTTGAGGAATTACCTCTGAATTGCTGTTGTTCTCAGGTTGACCATGATCTGGGGTGGTAGCACCTGTTAGGATCCCAACTATGAGAAAATAGTTAACCCCCTAAACAAAAACAAAACACTATGAAAGTATAAAAATAGATTTTTTATAGTAAAAATGCCAGCAATACATTTTCATATAAAAAAATATTACCAACAATACGTATTTATAGTTGAATGACATTCATGGCATTAAATAACTTATAGACATTGTCAAAATTGTGAGCTTTGAATTGGAGATAATCAGAATCAAGAAAGTTCTGAAAGTTAACTATCTAGGTAACAGAGGATGGTAGTTGTGACACAGAGATCTGAAGGTGCATTGTAATAGTGAAAGAGGTCTTTCAGAAACTAAGCAAAGTATTAAGACATATGAATATTTCATTAGAAACAAAGAAAAGAGTACTGAACTGGTATGTCATATCTATCTTCCTGTATGGCAAGAAATGCAGAACAATTTTCTTACAGATGAAAAAGAATTGAAGCTCCAGAGATGTGGTTCTGTAGATGGATATAGAGAATACCATGGAAAGAACATGTGTGCAATGAGGGAGTTTTTGAGAAAATAAAAACTAAAAAGATACACATACTTAAAATCAGAAAGAGGTAGTTGAAATTTTGTGGACATATTATGAGGAAGGACAGCTTGGAAAATTTAATACTCACAGGATTTATTAAGGGAAGTAAGGATAGAAACAGGGAGAAATTTAACTAATGAATTTCTGCATATAGATGGCAAAGCAGTGTCAAGAAGGGATGATAAAGACGTTTAGAACTAGAAGAATCAGGAAGTTGTGGAGAGCTCTGATTGCCCATGTCCTTTAACAGACATGCCATTTAAATGACAGTCTTCCAAAGAGCAGATACTGATATTTTCATTAAATAATGCTGGTGATCATAGTTTATATGATGAATAAAGTTGTTTTTTTCTGCATGAAAATATTATTGATTGTATAAATCAAGCTTATGGTCATATCATGTTGAAACACTAATTTTTGTTCAGTCACTGAAGTTAAGCAATTTTGAGTCTGTTCAATACTCTAATGGGTGACTGCTGTGGAATTGTTGATTGTATAAATCAAGTTTATGGCCATATCACATTGAAACACCAGTTCTCGTATGATCATTGAAATTAAGTAATGTTGAGCTTGGTCAGTACTCAGATGAGTGCTGTAAGCTGTGACAGGCCTAGCAAGCTGGTGATGGATTCAATCTCTCTACTTCTATTAACAGAAGACCTTGATATGTGGAACTGTATAAAAATATTGTCCGTTTTATAAATCAAGCTTACAGACATATTGGAACACTGATCAGTCGGTGAAGTTAAGCAATGTTGAGCTTGGTCAGTGCACAGATCAGTGACCACTGGAGAATTGTTGATTGTATAAATCAAGCTTATGGCCATATTGGAGCATTGATTTTTATTCTGTCACTAAGGTTGACCCTTTGAACTCTGCATTCCTGAACAATTTGAACCCTTCTGCCTGAGCTCATGACTCAAAATTCGCAAATAATTCTTATGTAATGTTTCATGGTAGATATAAAAATAGTTACAAGTGTTTATACACTGTTCAACCAGTAGCTGAGCATTAAGTCATTTTTCTCTACAACTGTCCAAGCGGTGTCTGAGCATTACATCATTTTTCTCTACGACGGGTAAAGTGGTGGTCAGGGCTCAAAGGGTGAAGCAATGTTGTGCCTGGTCAGTACTCAGATCGGTGACTGCTGGGGAATACCAGGTACTGTAAGTTATGTAACAGGCCTAGAAAGCTGGTGATGGATTAAATATCTCTACTTCTACTAACAGAACACTGCAATATGTGGAACTACTTCTGGACTGACAGGTTGCAAGACCTACCTGGAGTTAGGTGAGTGTGTGTAAATCCATTCATTTAGAACATATAAAAGTTGGTTATAATGGGTAGCTTTTGATTGTCAGTGTTCCAGAATGAGGTTTCTCTTCTACAGTGTAATATTTGTGGAATTTGTTGTGGGTGGGGAAGAGTGAGAAGGAAGTGTGTTCAGAGGCTTTCTGTTTTTCCATTCTTTATAGTGATGGTGAGAGTGACAGAATCACTTGTAAAAGGATTATTCATTCCCCAACACTTTCATGCATACAAATACCTTCATTTTGATATTGCTAATAAATGAGTAGGAAGTGTTTTAATAGAAAACAGAAAGTGCAACAGTGAAATCCGAAGATGCAATGGGTTAGGGAAAAATACCTTCCAAAAGCTAAGCAAAGTATTAAGATATTGGAAAATTTTGTTAGAAACTAAGAAAAGAGGACTGAACTGTCACACAATATTAGTCCTCCAGTATAGCAGTGAATGCTGGACAATCATCTCACAGATGAAGAAGAGACTTGAAGCAACAGAAGTCATTCTACAGAAGGATGCTGAGAATACTGTGGACTGAACATGTGAGCAATGGCAAAGTTTTAGAGAAAATGGAAACAAAAAAGAAACTTATATTTAACATCTGGAAGAGACAGTTGAAATTTCTAGGGCACATAATGAGGAAAGAGTGTTTGGAAAATTTGTACTTACAGGATATTTTAAAGGCAAGACGGACAAGGAAACAATGCAGAGAGCATGACTAAATGGATGTCAATGGAAACTTTTGGAGAGATAACAAAAGGACCAAATTTATTTAGAGCTACAAAGAAGAGAAAATTGTGGAGAGACATGGTCACCTATCTTGTGAACTGAGATGGCACATAGAAGAGAAATATCTGCTTTAAAAGGATGAGTGTGTCTATTGTCAATTGTTGTTTTTTTTTTAAATGCTAACTCTGTGACAGTTTATTTTATTTATTTTTTGTTTTTAGAATTTATTTCAAAGATCTAAATAATAAGTGTATATCACAGCTAACCTGTCACTGTTTCTGATTTTTTCTTTTACACAAATGTTTGTAGTCAAAACCAATTGCACAAAGGATAAAAGCAAAGAAGAATTCCTTATTGTTGCTTTTATTGTTTTCTACACTAGATGTCTTTAATTGTGTTCGTAGACATATTCTGAGGACACAAAATGGTAATGCCAGTGATGAAAGAAAAATTTAAAGAATTATGAGTCATGTTGTATTGGAATTTTCTTTTTTTTTTTGTTTTAGCTTTGTTTTGGTCAGGAACCAACCAATCACCTATTTTGTGAAAAAAGAAATTATGTGCAAAAAGTAAAAAAAAGAAAAAAAGTAGCCTGTATGAAATAGTTAAATATCTGGCAATCTTAGACCTTCAGTCTGCCAAAAAAGTGTGTCAAAAGTATGGTCAAGACAATTTTGTAATTTTGTAATCGTCTGTTATCTTCACTATTTTCACTCTTCAGCAATGTGTATTGTCTTAATAAGTGATTAGAATTTTAATAAAAGCTAAACAAAGTGAATTTATACATTTTCTTTGTTCTTTGAGAATTGACAACAAAAATAATAAACACTATTTACATTATTATATTGATTACTGGAATGTTTGGTATGATAATAAAATAAGCACATCCCATATTCCCTCTTACTTGTAACTATCCACTATAATAAAATAAATATTTTCAGTGCTAAAGCGGAATTAGTCAAATACAAATTCATAAGCTTCTACTTAGTTGTTGATATATTACAGTTGTCAAAACATTGGCTAATTGTCAATTGATTCAAACTTTATAAAATGGAA
This sequence comes from Acanthosepion lycidas, assembly GCA_963932145.1. NCBI lineage: Eukaryota > Metazoa > Mollusca > Cephalopoda > Sepiida > Sepiidae > Acanthosepion > Acanthosepion lycidas. The sequence continues at coordinate 88,911,901 of OZ010603.1, read as the reverse complement.
AATAATAAGGATTTCCTTTGAGTTGGTTCACATATTTTTATAATCTAGTAAATGTTTATTAATTTATGATTAATAAATTCTTTTCATATTTATTTCTTTATAAATTGGTAAATAATAAATATTGCATTAATTTTAATACAATTGTATTAATTTTTAGAATGTTGTAAATATAAAATTTTTCTTGTAAATAAACTATCTAATAAATAAATAGTGTCTAATATTTTTCTTGTAAATTCTTAAGAACAAAAAAATTTATAAATTCACTTTCACCATGTTTAGGTTTTATTATAATTTTAATCATTACTTTTTTTCAAAAAATAAACATTGCCGAGAAGTATAGTTAGTTAAAATAATAGTGGGATCAAAGGAAGAATCATCCTTTAAACACTCCATTTTTTTTCTTGGCATGAAGGTCTAAGATTGCCAGTTTCTTTTTTTTAACCCATTCATAATTAATGCTGTAAAATCTGGTATTACAAAACCTAAAATAAGAAAAAACAGTAAAAAAAAAAAAGGGCTTGGAGAAATTAACACTCACAGGGTGTATTGGAAGCAAGTAGGAGAGAGGGGGGGAAATGGTGAATAACTTACCAAATGAGTATGTGTAAATGAATAGCAGGACAGGGTGTGGTCAGGATAGTAAAAAGATAAACATTTCTAAGGGTTACAAAGGACAGGAAGTTGTGGAGAGCCATGTTTGCCTACGTCCTGAAGAGACACAGGATAATAATAGTTTTCTAGAAGGCCATATCATGTTGAAACTTTGGTTCTCATATGATCATTGAAGTTAAGCACTGTCAAGCCTCGTCAATACCTAGATAGTTGACCATTTTGGGAATACCAAGTGCTGTAAACTGGTATGTGTGGGTAATTTAATGGATAATGGCTTGGAATTGGAAATCAGAGAGCTATGTTCTAATTCCAGTTGGTTTTGTTGTATTTGCTAATGTACATATCTTTGAGAAAGGTATAAATCCCCCTCTTCTCCACCCTTTTTTCAGTACTTTGTCAATAATAACACCTATTCCAGAAATTCACCCGGAAGGTGATCAGGTGATAACAACAGCAAAGATGAGGACATTAGTCCAAATATAATGATGATACCTCATCCCAGAAATTCAAACAGGAGGTGATCAATTGATAATAACAACAAAGATGAGGATATTGGTCTGAATGTAAAAAGGAAAATAATAATAACTCATCCCAGAAATTGAAACAGAAGATGATCAATTGATAATAACAACAAAGATGAGGATATTGGTTCAAATTTAAATACTGTAAATATTGATAACTTCTCACCTCAGAAATTAAGACAGAATGAATTTTAATTGAATTGTTATTGTAATCAGCTTGTGATTATTAGCAATAAGAGAGAAATGTGATGATTACAAAGGAGGAGTTATCTGTTTATACTGAGAAATTATAATGCATTAGCAAATAGTCCAAGCAAATAATCAGATGAGAAAAGTAGGTTATTTATTTATAATTATTTCGAGTTGTTCTGTTGATGGGGATGGACAGATCAAACAAGTTTATAGATATCTGCTTTAGATATAGTATAAAAGAAAATTATTCAAGTCAATATATTTTGAATTAAAGTGTCTTGTGACACATATTTAAAATAAAATGAATTCATAATTTCTGTCCAAATTTCTGTGTATTTACCTTATTTACATTCAAACTAATATCCTCATCTTTGTTGTTACTATCACGTGATCACCTTCTGTCTGAATTTCTGGAATGAGGAGTTATTTAAATTATTTACATTCAAACTAATATCCTCATCTTTGTTGTTATTGTCACCTGATCACCTTCCATTTGAATTTGAGATGAAGAGTTATTTACATTTGGACCAATATTCTCACTTTGTTATTATTATCAATTATATATCAGAAATTATCTAATTTCTGCCTGAATTTCTGGGATGAGGAGTCATTGTTATTTATACTGAATAACAAGTCTAACTGAATTCTATAGCCTTCGTTGGCAACCAGTCTACTGCAGAAAGAAATGGCAACCTACTGCGAGAAAATCTAACTAGTCATGAATTGAAAGAGATCGCAATGTAATTATCTTTATTAAAAAATCTTTCACAAATAAAATATACTTTTCTGAAACTTTGAAGACCTCAAGTGCCTGCAAACTGATAGGCTAAGATTAACAGCAAAATTTCTTCATTAGAAACCAAAAATAATAGAAATTTGCTATCCTAATGGTCATCATATTCCTCTATGTGTCATGTCCCTCCCTCCAGGATGTTGGTGATCATGGCTCTCCAAAATTTCCTGTCTTTTGTAGCTCTTAATAAATTTTATGTTTTGTTATTTTTCCTATAACCAATTCTGCCATCCATTTACATAATCTTGTTCTTCTATGTGTTGTGTCCCTTCAGGACATTTACGATCATGGCTCTCCACAACATCATGCCCTTTGTAGCTCTTAATAAATTTTGTCTTTTTGTTAGTTCTCCTAAACTATTTAGTGTGGAAAACAATAAAAGCAACAATAAAGAATTCTTTACTTTTGTCCTTTGGAAAGTTAGTCTTGACTACAAAAATAAGCAGTGGCAGGTTAGCTATGATGTAAGCTTAATTAGATCTTTGAAATGAATTAAAAAAAGAAAAAAGGAAAAACTTTGGCACAGAGTTCTTTTTAGAGCAGACATCTCTCTTCTCTGTGCCATACCTCTTCAGATTCACAGTTACCTCTCCTTTGTAGCTCTTAATAAATTTGCTCCTTTTGTTATCTCTCTTAAACCTTGTTCTATCATCCATTTACTCAAGCTCGCAAGCTCAAGTAGTTTATGCATTGTTTTTCTCAGTCCCTTTTGCCTTCTGTATGTCCTGTGAGTATCAGATTTCCCAAGCCTTCTTTCCTCATTACGTGCCTTAAAAATTTTAACTTTCTCTTCCTGTTGTTAAATATAAGTGTCCTTTATGCTTCCATTTTCTCTAAAACTTGACAATAGACACACTCATCCTTTTAGACCAGATATTTCTATGTCCATTCAGGAGATAGGCGACCATGGCTATCCCTAATTTCCTCTTTTTGTAGCTCTTAATAAATTTGGTCCTTTTGTTATCTCCCCCAAAACCCTGCTCCACCATCCATTTACTCATGCTTTCTAGGTAGGTTATGCATTGTTTTCCTCTATCTGTCTTGTCTTCAATATATCCTGTAAGTATCAAATTTTCCAAGTACTCTTTCCTCATTATGTACCCTATAAATTTCAACACTGTCTTCCTGATGTTAAGTATAAGTGCTCTTTTTGTTTCCATTTTCTCTAAAACTTTGTTCAGTCAATGGTATTATCAGCATCCTTCTGTAGAACCACATTTCTGTTGCTTCAAGTCTCTTCTTCATCTGTGAAGAGATTGTCCAGCATTCAGTGCTATATAGGAGGATTGATATTACACATCAGTTCATTACTCTTTTCTTTGTTTCTGTTGCTTCAAATCTCTTCTTCATCTGTGAGGAGATTGTCCAAAATTCAATGTTATATAGGAGGACTGATATATAACAGTTCAGTTACTCTTTTCTTTGTTAATTGTAGCTGATTAAAAACAGTGCTGAACCACAAAGTGCCAAATTAAAGAGGTCAGACTGTACTGGTTAGTTTTGTTATGTTAAACTTCTTGATCAGTTGTGTGTTTGTTTTGTAGTTCTACTTGGTCACTTGATCCCAGGTTCAGTGCACAACAGAAATGTTTTGGTAATTTTTCCTAGCATAATTAACATGTTGAAATAGTTGACTCATTCAGTGACATAGTTTTCAGCTGGGCAGGAAGTTACGTCATCCCTGGCAATTTTTATTTACCAAAAGTAATTTTGTGGTCACTCACTTCATTATTTACTTATCTATCTCAGACCTTCCCAATCAGTCAAAATTTTCTTTTCTTTTCATTTATTTTTAATCTTTATTCTTTGATATTTTTTTCTTTTGCAACTTGTAATTCTTTAATATTTTTATAATCTATCATTTCTTTTTAAAACCAGTCATTTTTTTTTTAATATTTTTGGTTTTGGATTAAATGTATTCTTTATGGTTGCATGATCCATGTTTTCAGTCTACTAATTATTGTTTCAGTGCTTAGCAGAAATATTTCCCTTTGTTAACTTGTGCAGAATTTATACAAAATGTATTTCACAAATTTAGTACAGTTCACATGATCATTCTTCATAAGTTCCATGTTAAAAATACTTTAATATTATTTTATTTAAAAGTACTTTATTTAACAATACTTTACATAAAATACTTTAAGAATATTTATTTTAAAGTGCTTTAAGAATACTTAAAAATAAGAATATTTTACTTAAGAATACTTTAATAAAAATACTTTAGAATATTTAAAGTACTTCGTTTAAAAATATCTAAGAATACTTTATTTAAATGTATCTTAATAATACGTAATAATATTTATTTAAAAGTACTTTATTTGATAATATTTAAGATCACTTTAAATATTCTTAATATACTTTTAAGAACTAAAATATTTTTTTACAAATATTTACATAAAAAATACTTTTACAATACTTAAGAATATATTATTTAAAATACTTTATTTAAGAATACTTAAAATACTTTACTCAAAAACATTTTATTTAAAAGTATTTTGAATAGTTGATTTAAAAGTACTTTAGAATAGTTTATTTAAAAATACTTAACAAATTTTTTCTATTTGTAAATATGTCTCATTTTCACTAAATCTTCTAAGTTTTGTTTTAACCTGACGAAGAAATACTGTCTTTGAAGTCAAAAATTGGTATTTCATCCAGTCTTACTTATATTAGTTTGAAATATATGAATGGTGGGAAGGGCTATATGCAAATGGAATTAAGAAGAAATAAATGCCAATAACAAATATAATAATAATTCACAAAGCTTTATCTTAAAAAAAATACAAATAATATTACAAGTAATACTTTTAGGAATTTAGGAAAAAGAAAGAATAAAAACTATATATATAGATTTGAATTACTGTAGTCAGTTGGTTTCCATAGCCTAATCGGTAAAGCAGCTGGCATTGAACTTTCTCTTGTAGGTGATATAGTAGGTTTTGCCTGCCTGGAAGCTTGTTAATTACAAAAGATTTGTGGAATGATGATCTGGGAGTTGTTATTAAAAAAAATTATAAATACAATAAAAAAAAAATTAAGATGAAAGAAATATTACTATAAAAAATTAAATTAAAAATATTTTGTGGGAGGCACAAAATTTTATTATGGTTTAAAAAACATATTTTAAAAGTATTAAAACAGTGGGACGAAGCACAAGAAGAAAAATATTGTTCACTGTGAAGTGGTGGATAGGGTGTTTCATTAAGACGGATTAAAGTCAGCAGTAAATAAATCAGTGTTATTGGTGAAAATTTATTTATTTCTCTATTGGATCATGTTATTTAAGTCGTGACAATTATGTGTGAAAAATAATATCGCTCAAATGTCTGCACACCTCCACTCGATGGTCAAAACTTTTGATGACGTCTCTGCATAGTTGCTCGTTGATCTCACCAATATGCTTTATTATCTCATCCTTCAGCTGTTGAATTGTTGTTGGCTTGCTTGCATAGACCCTTACTTTTGAGATGACCCCTAAATGAAGAAATCTAAAGGTGTCAAGTCACACGATTGTGCTGGCAAATTGACGTTGCTGTTTTGAGAGATGATGTGTCCTGGGAACTTCTCATTCAAATTGTGTTTGAACGTCTATTTTCGTAACAGGCTTTGATAACTTTAACACATAGTTTGATTGTTAATCTTTCCATGGTTGAAATTGCCAAAGTTGTTAAATCTGAAAGAAAAAGAAAAAAAATCATGAGATGCTTAAACTTAATTCACATTTAAAATTGGTCCAAGTTATTGGAACACCCTATAACAAAAATGTAACAACACAAAAATTTAACCAGTTATCACTCCTCTCTCTTCAGAGCTGAATCAAAGACAAAACATATAAATGTGCACAATGACTAAAAAGAGGGGTAAGAAAAAATATTATTAGAGTTTCAGCAATATCAATCACAGATATATTAAATTAAACATGACAATCCTTCATTATGCTTACAGAAGGAAGATCTCCTAGACTTATTGTTTTGTTTAATGTCTTATCAACACTTTATGGGTCATTTAATGCTGAAATTTAATTTTCTTGGGAACTTAGAAGTAATGAAAATATTTTATTCTGCTTTCACAATTGAATACATGGTAGATGATACTCAGCTTTTGTGCATATATATGTTTGTCTGGACATAATTAATAGAGGTGGGGACATGTGTGTTTTATGTTGTAGTTTTGTTGAAGTTATATTTTGGAAGACTGATTTCTTTAAGAAATTATAGGATATTATATGGATTAATATCATGAAAGAGTTCTTTCATGTTGGTTGTTTGATTTTGTTTACTGGCATATCAACACCTCTATGGGTTATTTTATGCCAAAATCTAAATATTCTGAATGCAATTGCATGCCTTCAACTAAATATGAAATGTATTGTTAGTTATTTTGTTATAAAATCTATTGTTGATAACTCTACTATAAATAAGTATTGTTTGTAATTTTACTATAAAAATGTATTTTTATACTTTCAAAGTTTTGTCTTTGTTTGTGGCAGGGGTTCACTATTTGTCCATAACTGGGACCCTAACAGGTGCTACCACCCTGGATTAGGGTGGACCTGGAAACAACAGCAATTAAGAGGTGGTTCTACACTCCTCAAAACCTTCAATCTTCCAATTAGAAGCCTTGCTGTCGGGTGTAGTTTATCGTCATACCCAGGATAATTGCCTAGACTTAACTTACAGGGTCTCAATCAATTTCAAATAGTAATGTTAATTTTTTTATTTAAATTTATTTTTATTTTTTAATTAATTTTTAATTAAATATAAATTTGGTCTCATTTATTAAAAGGGTACCTTATATTTAGGCTTATAAGATACACCTGCCATCTATATATTAAATTCTGGGACTTCTGTTTGTTCGTCCATCCATCACACCATCAAAAATAGCCATACATTGACCAAGCAAAACCAAATTACCAACCAATAAAAATGGACAATACTAAATCTCATCCTCCATATTTTTGTTCTTTCTTGTCTTGAAGTTAGAAGGTTACAAAAATAGCCATACATTGACCAAGCAAACCAAATTTTGGGAAGAAGTGCAAACAGGTAGGGGGTACAAATAAACTATCCAAATATCCTTTCAAATAGATAAGAATCCAGTCTCCAGTTTGCCCTGTATTTGCGAGAACTATAAACAACTCACAAGGCCAAACACTTCAAAAAGTTGGAAATTGGCTCCAGAAAGAAATATGCATGGCCAGTTGTATGTTGCATGCTCAAGAGTAAGAAATCTTAAGAATTTACTCTTAGCTGTTAAAAAGGAAAAAGAAATTTTCTTAAAACATATTTTTTGAAATAAAGTCCTATAAAATTAAATTAAAGAAAATATTAAACTGTGTAGGGTTTTTGACAAAGTATTTTTCCAAACAAATCAGCTTATTCAAATTTCATCGATTGGTTTGTGAAATTGAACAAAATGTAAAGGTTGTAAATCTCAACAAAAAATGTTAGTGATAACTTCAATAATACTAATTACCGTAAGGATTTCAATATGCGTCTGTGTATTGCAAAAAAAAAGATTTAGTTTTAAAATATTTCCTTTAAATATAATTACAGTTAAATTGTTTTTGTTCAATGTTAATTCAACTTTTGTCTGCAACAGCAATTCTCTTGGTAAATTCTTTGTAAATTATAAGATTTTTAAAATGTTTAGTTATTGTGCACAATCAGTATAATTTGAAATAGCCCAATTTTGGCATGACACAAGGCTCCATTGTTAGAGCCCTCAATCAGAGTAAATCTTATTCTCACTGGTGGTTAAAATAAGACAGTCATGCAACAAGGAAATTTTAATAAAAATGTGGGCAAAAAGAACATTTATACTTAATCAGAGAGAGTTGAAATTCCTGGAACACAATGAGGAAAGAGGGCTTGAAGAATTTGACACTCACAGGATATATTAAGAGTAGAAACAGTATAATGAGTAACCTATATAATGAGTTTGTGCAAATGGATGGCAGAACAGGAACCAGGAGGGATAGCAAGGGGACAAATATTGTTTAGGTGTACAAAGAATAGGAAATTGTGGAGAGTCATGATCGCTCACATCCAGAAGTGACATAGCATATAAAAGAAAAAGGCCACCAGGTTCAAAATTGCACTTTTCTCAGTTTAGTTTGTAATTATTTATTCAGTCAAGTTACCTCGGACATTCATGAGTCTATCACGCCAACCATCGCAGTTTCTGCATCAAGGTTGGAAGGTCATTAGGGTTGCATTCTGTGTCATAACATAACCAGTCAATGTACGTGGGTGCTAGGTGACCAACTCATCTTGCTCCATGGCTAGGTGCCCAGAATAGTAGATCACTCACAAGTTATTGTTTTGCTTGTCGGTAATGTGCATTCTGCATTTGTGTAAGATTGTAGAAATATCAGAACTATGATGTAGTTGGATGTTGTCTCCAGGAGATTTTAAGTATGGCTCTCAGCATCCAAATGTAGGTTCCATCAAGCTTAGACTGTGGGAGTTTTAGTTAATGTCCAGGCAGTGGTACCATATATTAACACTGCCTCTACAGTAGCTTGAAAGAATCTCTGCTTGAGGTTGTCTAGTAGATCAGATTTCCAGATTACATCCATTTTATTAGCTATCCAAATTTTCACATTCTTTTCAGTAGATATGTAAAATATTTGACAGATTTTACTGATTCACATGAAAAACAAAATAGGAACTCTTCAGAAATTAAGTTAGCAAAAGCAAACTTTAATCTTATAACTTGAGTTGCTTTCTCGCTTAAATTAATTCCAGTAAATCTCTCCCAAGTCCTGCTTTTATGCATTTGCATAGTAAAGACGTAAGTGATATTACTGGATTATATAAAATATCCTCTGGGTAAGGATTAGCTATTTTTACTGCTTTGGCCTACAATTATGTCTAAGCTATGTTGGGCTGGGCATATTAAGGATGTTGTATCTTTTCTCCTTTTAGCAAGTATGATTTTAAGTAAGGTGATTCCATATTGTCTGGCGAGAATAATTTCTTTTAACCATAATACCAATTTTGTTCACTGATTACTTTTTCTGAAGTTAGTTATTGGGGAAAAAATAAGCATGCACGCTCAACAAAGTGAGATGATATTTGATTTTGTCAACTGTTGTTAAATGTGAGGGTAATTTTTATGAAATTGCTAGAAAGTGAAATATCAAAGAAACTTGCTATGGCAATTCTGTAGCCATATAATTTTTTTTTTTGCATTGTATTCTCAGGTCATTATTTTCTTAATGGGATTATATATATATATATATATATATATATATATATATATGTGTGTGTGTGTGTTTTCAATCCTCGGAATGATTGCAAAGAACAACCCCCTTCTGAATTTATAGACAAATTTCACAGATGCAATTTTTTTTTAATCATTTCATCCCAAGCAAGGCAATAAAGCCACTAAGACATGTTTACTGAGTGCGAACGAATATGAGAAAAAGAAAAAAGAAGAGGAATTAAGAAGACAGAAGATAACGATTGATATTGCATTTAATTTTTGAAGATCAAAGTTGACTGGGAAGCAAAAAGCCAACAGAGAGTTTCCCAAGCGAGAAGTGCAAGAGAAGAAACTGTCAGCATAGAACTACGAGACACTTTAGCATCTAGCCAAAGACATTTAATTTTCCATTTTTCCTGTTTTTTTTTGTTTTTTTTCTTTCGAACTGGGAATTTTTTACTAAACTATCAAATAAGGGAGAATCTTTGGGACAAAATGTCTGAGTGGGGGGAGAGAAAAAATAGATAAATTTAAAAACCAAGAAAAGAAAAAAAACAAAAAAAAACAAAGAAAAATGTAAATGGGTTTCTGCTAGAGTGAAACTATACTCACACGGGCCAGCAAGTGGTTGTCCGTTTTTTTCCTCATGATGGTAACTGAATGTACGGCTTACCTTATGTCCAAGCGTCGACCAGTTTGGGGGGGGGGGGAATCAACAGCCAATCCTCTGCCCTCACCAAGTACTGGGCTTGGGAGATATGCTTTCAATAAGATTTAGAACAGGAGAAAGAAACGACGAGAACAATTCCAATTTCAGACAATATACCAAGCAAAAAGATACAGTCACTACACCATTAGAATACTGATGAGACACTTTCGCATCTAGCCAAAGACATTTAATTTTCCATTTAAGGAATCTTGTTTTCCTGACTGCTGGAAGTCCTCTTCGATCGTTCCTGTCTTCAAGAACTCCGGCGACCCCTCTGATCCTTCCAACTACCGTCCTATCAGTCTCCTTCCTCTCTTCGGCAAAGTCTTCGAAGCCCTAATCAATACCAGGGTGGTTAACCACCTCACATCCCATAATCTGCTCTCAGACAAGCAATATGGTTTACGCTTTGCCCGATCTACAGCCAATGTGCTTACGGCCATCACTGAAACAGTCTACCGAGCTCTTCAAAATAACGGGGAAGCACGAGCCATGGCACTAGACATCTCCAAAGCATTTGATAGGGTTTGGCATGCTGGCCTTCTTCGCAAGCTCCAGGGTTATGGCATTACGGGTCGATTATATAACCTAATACGATCATTCCTGTCAAACCGTAAATTGAAGGTCGTTTTCAATGGATTCTCCTCCAGTTCCTATCCCACGAACGCAGGTGTTCCTCAAGGCTCCATCCTAGGCCCCACTCTATTCCTTATCTACATAAATGACCTTCCTGACGCAATAACTTCCCAAGTTGGCATCTACGCGGATGACACCACAATTTATTCCTGCCTCAAAAACAAATCTAGTCTCGCTGACAAAACTCGCCTGGCCGTGCGTCTCGAAAAGGACCTCCAATCGATTGTGAACTGGGACATGATTTGGCTGGTCAACTTCAACGCTTCTAAGGCAAAACTGCTCCCTATTAATCACCACAGAGATCCTTCCCTTCCCTCCATTAGAATGTCTGACGCTCAACTTCTCGAGAGCATCTCTCTGCGGCTTCTCGGTCTCACGTTGACTGCTGACCTGAGATGGAATAAATACATTGAGTCAATTGCCTTGTCCACTGCAAGGAAAGTCGGCTCCCTGAGCCGCGCCAGGAAGTTTTTCTCCCCGGAATTGATCCTCCAGATCTACAAATCAACAATTCGCCCTTGCATGGAGTATTGCTGCCATATATGGTCTGGTGCCCCTTCTGTTTGCCTAGGGATTCTTGATAGGCTCCAGAGGCGGATATGCAATGTAGTTGGCCCTGCTCTATCGTCTCGTTTACAGTCAATTTTTCACAGACGCGCCGTCACCTCCCTCTGTCTGTTCTACAAATACTTTCATGGAAATTGCTCTGAGGAGCTGCATTCGCTTGTTCCCAGACGTCATGAGTTCCAGCACCTTACGAGGCTGGCATCCCGGTCTCACACCTTCACTGTCGAAACTCCTAAATGTAGCCGTCTCTTCTACTCTAATAGCTTCATGTCTCGCACCTCTTGCCTGTGGAACCCCCTTTTCTTTTTCCTGTTTCCCTGTGAGCTATAATCTCCAGCTATTCAAGTGTAATGTCAATCGACATCTCCAGGTGCCTTGATCTATCCACTACTCTCATCCTTTCTTCTATCACTCGTATCTGACCTTGCTCTAAATTTTCTGTAACCCCTTGTATCCTAGTGGCTTCCCACCTTGCTTGGGGGTGAAATGCTTAAAAAACAAAACAAAAAGAAACTTATGGTTAAATTTAGCCATTTCAACAGTAAAATGATAAGACCTTGCCACCAATCTAGTACTGCATTTAAATTCATGAAGTCTAAATACCACAGAGGAAATTCATCAGAACGATTACCATATAAAATATATGTAGAACCTGCACAGGGAAGCTATATTACAGCAATGGGAAAATGATGAAAGGCAAGATGGCAGGTCAGGACAAATAACATTGCAGTTTTTTCTTTGAACTTTATGAAGAATCTCTAAATATATAGCAGGAGCACCAGACCAAATATGGCAGTAATATTCAAAGCATACTTGGATTTCTTCCTAACCAATAAAAATGGACAATACTCAATCTTATCCTCCACATTTTTGTTCTTTCTTGTCTTGAAGTTAGAAGGTTACGAAAACTTCATTGTATCCATTTCGCTTGTGAGCACAATTTTTACTGAACTTTTTGCCTTATTACTGTTGCTTTGCCTTGCTTTCTGTTATATACCATACCTATGAATACTAAGGGGTATATTCCAATTCTCATAAATACATTGAACACTATTGTAAGTGAGAGGTAATATGCTGTCTAAATAGTCCAGCACTAGCAGTAGTTTACCTACTTCATGTTGCTGGCGAGTATTGTATTTTGTTGATGTTATAAAGATTACCATTTCATTTCCAACCTATGTTTTGGTTATTCCTCAGTCAGTAACCTTTCCTAGGTTACAACATTTTCCCACTGCCATAATGAAGCTTCTCTCTTCTGTTTCTATAAATACTATGGTACCTAGACTTTCTGAATTTAAGCAAAGTTTCATGATCTTACAGTTAAAATGACTGGATACTAACAGTTTCTTCTATCGCACTTCTTGCTTGTGGAATTCTCTTTCAGCTTCCTGCTTCCTAGTCAACTTTGATCTTCAAAAATGTAAATGTAATGTTAATTATTGTCTTCTGTTCTTTTATTGTCTTCTCTCTTTAATAGTAGTTTTCTGTTTTTCACATACTCTGACACCCAGCAACTCTCTTGCGTCTTAGTGGCTTTATTGCCTTGCTTGAGAGTGAAATGACTAAAATATATACAGGGTGTGATGGGTAAATTTTCTTCATTTTGTATTTTTAATTTTGCGCATACATTGTTTGTTATATACACACATGCTGGGTGTGATGGGTAACTTGTTGCCATATTATATTTTAAATTTTGCACATGTGAATTGTTTATTTATTTTGTTGACTGCACAGTATATTAGGTTCAGTTGGATACTGTCTGTGAGAAAAAGAGCACTATGACGCAATTCACTCTGCCAAAAATTTGGAAAAAGCATGCTGTACTGCTTGTCATTCACACTGGAAGATCCAATAGGAAAAATTTCAGAATGTTTGGATGTCAATCTGTTTGTTGAGCATTTTGCCAGTTACGTTCAACCATGGCCAATTATTCCACAATAACATTACACAAAAATAATTGATATGCATCTCTGTGTGCCTGATACACTAATATATTCTGTGCTATAAGGTTTCATTAGTTATAGATAATTTTAAAAATTTTATTATGTAAATAGCATTTTTTCAAATCTATAGTTTAATATTCTTCTATGATAATGACAATTTGATGTTGATGTGCTTTCTAAATGTTTACAAGTAATATTTTATTAAACTTAAAGGTTCTTATTCATGGAGTTTAAAGGTGATATAATGACAAATCCCTGTCTCATGAACATTTCTCTTAATAATAATTTAAAAATAATTCATCAAACAATGTTATTTTATTTATGGTAACTGGATTTTTGGCGATTGCCTTACACGGTTTCTGTCATTCAATACTGTGCATTTAAAAATGGCATATTTATTGCATTCACGATAGCTTCTCATGCTTTTGGCTAAGATCAAAGTGTAGTATCTGTTCTTATCTTCTTAATCTGATTCTCACACTCCACTTCTATCTTCCCTTTTTTCTTTCTTTCATTTTTTCGCTGAAACCAAGTAGTGTCTTTTCCTCTTTTTACACACATTCAAAATGAAAGGGTCCATTGTTTATTGGCAGGTAACAAAAGTGCGAATTAAGGAAGGGCTGGTCAAGCATAATGATCATAGGATTATAACTAATTTTTTAAATTATGTAAATAGCAGATTTCACATCTAAAGTTAGATATTCTTCTATGATAGTGACAATTTGATGTTGATGTGCTTTCTAAATTTTTACAAGTAATATTTTATTAAACTTAAGAATTCTTATTTTTAGTGTTTAAATTTGATAATTTTAATGAATTTTGGTGTTCAGATGTGATGCAATAGATAGCGATGTGGAATGAAAAATCATTAAAGCCGAGTTTAAATTCTTGTCTAGTTTCATTACATTCACCTTTTGTGCAAATACATTTGTGAAATGTTTGAATTCATTTCTAGAAGCCCTTCTTGGCAATGGGCTAAATAGCTGTACAGACCAGACTCTTCAGCCTTCTTTAGCAACCAATCTAGGAGAAGGAAAATCTCTAAAAAACCCAAATAGATGGAACTCATTAACATGTTGACACAATATTATTCAAGAGAGGGACAACCCTAGCAGAAACCCAACCCTTCCACAGAGTACATGAGGTTTGAGATGAAATCCAGCATGCACACCTCTCGGAACAATTCGATTACAGAAAGCTTGGTACAGCTTAGTGCTTTGAGGTGATATTTGCTGTTCCAATATGCCTTCTGATTTCTGTGACACATTTTCTTTCTTCTGTTAAAACAAATCTTTTTATCAGACAGAAAAAGAAAGGAAAGATATATAAGAGAAAAAATAAAACTTATTTGTTGCTTGTATTGTTCAATCTTGGTATTCTCAGCATCCTTCTGTAAAATCACATTTTTATTGCTTTAAGTCTCTTCTTCATCTGTGAGGAAATTGTGGAGAAATTAAACTCACAACTCTTTGGTTCAAGTTACTTTTTGGATTACTTCAAGCAACACTTTCATCTACTGGGCCATATGACCCCAGGGGGGTAAAAGCATTGATCGAAGTAATCTAAATAGTGACTTGACACTTGAGGATACATGGCCCAGTGGATAAAAGGTGGGGACATAAAAGCATTGATTGAAGTAATTCAAAAAGTGACATGAACCAAAGAGTTGTGAGTTCAATACCTGGCCACAGAAGAGGTGAACAAAACCTCAGAGAGTTGAGTTACTAAAGGGAAATAACTGAAACTGAGATATCCAGAAAAGGCATGGCATGTGGAACTAGAACAATCTCACCTTGAAGAAGGCTGGAGTGTACAATGGCCAAAATGTCATGAATATAACAAAAATGAGAACAGTCTGAATAATGTAAATAATGTAAATACTTCTTTCATTGCTTAGAAACTGGAATACAGATTATGCAAAAAATAAAGTTGATCATTAGTATATTTGCGTTTATGAATAAAAATTTCATAGGCAAGTATATTAAATTAACTAAGTCAAAAGTTAAATTGATTTTCAACTAACAAGACCAGGTTTCTTAAATTTTGCTAATTTTGCACAAAAGATGTTTTTTTCTGCAATGAAAGCAAAATAATATATCAAATTCAAAAGGAAGTAAAATAAATAAATCTTATACTTCTGTTTTATAGGCTAAAGTCATTTCAAATATAAAAAGCAAAAATTTCTGAAGCTGATGGCAGCACAAACTACTGCAAACCCAGACTAAAACTAAAAAAAAAAAAAACTCTGTTCCCAGTGGAGCGATGAGATTTGAGATAGGCCTCCG
>OZ010603.1:88851434-88891434 GCA_963932145.1 Acanthosepion lycidas | reverse complement strand
CAGTCCGAAACAGTTGCGTTTAGACAATTATTGCAAGACATTGGAATAGTGATACTGGTCGAGACTACATTGTTCTCTCTACTAAACCTGATTGTTCATACTAACATTTATACTTCTCTGTATATATTCCTGTTGCAATATATCTGTGTTATTCCATACCTGTGTTCTAGTTCTTCTTTATTGGTTCTACCTTGGACTATCACCGTGGTACAAGGAACCATAACATATATATATATATATATATATATATATTTTATTTGAAAATTATAACATAAATATGTTATAAAATCACTACAAAAACAGCCATTTTGTTTCAACACTTCTGGTGACTTATCAGTTATATATGTAGTGATTTTATAACATATTTATGTTATAATTTTCGAATAAATTATATATGCTCCACTCTGTGTTGACCACGCTTTTAAGAACAGTATTTTTTGGTTATTGAAATTTATTCCATATACACCAATCTTATACTTGTATACATATACATACATACATATATATATATATATATATGTGTGTGTGTCATTTGATTCCTAGATGAATAATGTATTTCATAATTGAGAAAAATTACTTATGAGGAAGATGCTGAATTTCTTGGTCTGGTCAAAAACCTTGAAAAAGAAAAAAATTCTGACATTTGTAAAGTGGGTTGAGGTGAGATCGTTTTTGGCACCTCTTCATAAATGACATTTTGAAAGAATGGAGGAAATGAGGAAACCTGTGATCACAAAGAAATTAATATGACCTGCAACTCTTAAGAAATACGCAGACAAACATATCTTAAAATTCCTTTTCCATCAGACTGCTTAACTCGTATATAGATAATCAGAATTTAATTAACAGATAAGTGGTAAGTGATAGTTTATATTATAATGCTTTTTGTATCATCATCATTGGTTTGCCTCTAAATTATATAAATTTTAGCTTCAATGGGAATGTATATGCAAAAGCAGAATGATGCATTGCACAGTGTGTTTTTTTTTAATTTCTGCATGTTTCTCCAATGCATTGTGAGGGGACAGTTTTGGTAACATTAGAATACATTGGAGAAACATGCAGAAATTTAAAACAAACACACACCTATGAGCACAAAAGAGACTTCATAAATAACAATTTAACAAATGCACTAGTCATACATAGAAATAAATTCAACCACAATTTTGATTTTACAAATGCTGCACTCATAAAAAAAGAATAATTCAATCAGAAGGAAAATTCTTGAGAGTGCTGCCATTGAAGATTATCCAAATATTAATCTACACCCAGGTTTTTTCCAAATATCACCTTTCCTAACAGAATCTCTACTCTTCCAAGCCAACGTACACAACAAATATATCAAGAAATAAAAAGAAAATGATTGAATCCGTCAACACAACAACACAAACAATATTTCTACACGTGAAAATATTCTCTTCAAAAATAAAGTAATTGACATAATTTTTCAATTGACCATAGGAATATACAATAGCATTTCTAAATTCTTCTAGTTGCTAATGACATTTTGTTTGTTGTTTATAGATACTTTGTTTTTAATAAATTCATTTTGTTTTTAGCCTTGAAAAAGTTCACATTGGACAAAATGCGTTGGCTAAAACTACATTTTTTTTTATTGTCTTTTTTCCTTTATACATGTCTTTTCCTACAGGTTAATTCAGAGAAATTTTTACATATGTATATGTATTTAAAACAATAGACATTTTGTGTCAAGTATTTTTAATGATCAACTTTTCCAAGTTAAAAATAATCCTTTTCAGACAAGGAGGAAATTCTGTCAGAAGTTGTCTGAAGTCCATTTCAGAAGAAAAGGGCAGGAAATATTATCCTTGTCCGAGAAGGATTATTTGTAATTTGGAAAAGTCAATCATTAAAAATAATTGACATAAGATGTGATGTTTTTAATAGTATTTGCCTTAAAGAACATTTGCTGCCTAAATACGCTATATATATATATATATATATATATATATCTCAAGAAAAATATATGGAAAAAACAAATAAAAATCCTAATATGCAATTATGCTGTTTTAATGTTAATATAATATCAACATCAGATGTTTCGGTCTAGTAGACCATCTTCAGGATATATTCATAAAACATAATTAACATTAGACTATATTTAATTCAACATGAAAAGACGATGGACATAAGACTAAGATTAATCAAAACAGACAACTGAAATTTTTCAAGATCAGCGTTCTGTTTCAATATGATCATGTCGGCATCACGTGGGCGATGTTGTGAAAACGTATTCCTAAAATATAGTATTTTATGAATATGTCCTGAAAATGCTCTACTAGACTGAAACGTCCGACGTTGACATTATATTAATATTAAAACAGCATAATTGCATATTAGGATTTTTGTTTGTTATTTCCGTATATTTTTCTTCATACTGTCGAATCTATATCCATATATTTGCTTACATATATATATATATATTAAAAGCAATAATTCAATCAAATGAGTTTTATTAAATTCAACTGAAAAGATCTCTTTGTTGAATTTTTTTTATTGTACTTTTCAAATTTACATATAAATTGTCACACATCCAGACTAAATTTATGGAGAAATTTTCTTTAGAAATGCATTTCCTGAGACAAATCTCCTGATGCATTTCTCTAGTTTAAAGTTTGGTTTTGTCAGCAGGATCTTGCATATGCCAACCGGATCCCTTATTGAGGGATTAGAATCAAGTAAAGGCATCTGTACTAAAATATATATATGACTAATATTTACCTATCAACAACTCAAATTTTTTTTTAAAAAAAAGAGAAAACTATTTTGACATTAAATAAACCAACTCAATACAGCTGAATTCAGATCTAAAATGGCATGACTGTATTCAGCAAAAAGACCTCTGATCAGGAGATTGGAAGTTTTGAGGAGTGTTGAACCACCTCTTAATTGCTGATGTTCCCAGGTCCACCCTGACTCATGGGGGTAGCACCTGTAAGGTTCTCAGCTTTTGGCAAATAGTAGACACCCCCCCCCCAAAAAAAAAAATCAAAACACTATGAAAGTATAAAAATACATTTTTATTGTAAAAATACCAGCAGTACATATTTATTATTACCAACAATACATTTTTGTAAAAAAAAAAAAAAAAAAATGTCCAACGTTACATTTTTATAGTGAAATGATCAACAACACATTTTTATAACAAGATGACAATACATATTACAGTAACATTGACAACATGGTATATATTGGCAAAAATCACAGTTTGCTATGATTAATGTCATTTCTTGTAAGGAGAAACAAGTTTTAACTACTTGTTTGATTTTGTAAGATTATTTATTAAAAAAAATGTTTATGCAAGTAATTCTAATTTAATCATGAAATAATGTAATTCTCTTGAATTAATTATAAATTTTGAATCTTCATAATTACATTTCAGCATTAAATTGCCAATATGGTCTGATGTGCCGCTAAACAAAAAAGACAATGATAAACAAACTAAATTGGCATGTAGCAACATTTAGTATATTTTGAGTTATATATTTTGTTTGTCTAACAAAATTAAATAACATTTTGCAAAAACTATTATTCTTATATTTTTTTTTTTCTAATGCCTGAATATTTGGATCTCCAGCAAATGCATTTTTTTAGAAAATTTTCCTGAAAAAGATAACATTTCCACAGTAAAAAAAATCATTTTGTTGTATGTTTGTAATAATGAATTTCATTTTTATTCTAAAATAAAAAGAAAACCTTTCTTATATAGTTATCTATAAATAATGATTATATTTATTATAAACAATGACCTACATTATGCATATGTGCTTACATAAGTGAATACTTTAAAAAATGAATTCATCAATAATGAATTTGCAAGGGACAGGTGTTTGTCATTTTATATTTCCCATGAATGAGAAGTGTCATCTATAGACACAAAAGACCTTTTTGGTCACAGGACAAAAAAAATAATTTATTCACAACTGTAAGTTCAATAAATGAATTATGACAAAAAAAGCTCTGTTGAAAGTTTTATTAAATTATCCATGTTTCATTGATGTGTAGCTTCTGATGCTACTTTGGGCATGTGTATTAACAATATTATTTTCAATAGCTTTTCTCTATTGTGGAAGTCATTCCTAATACTCTTTCTCTATTGTGGAAGTCACTTATAATACATTTTTTTATTTTAATCATTTTTAGGACATTTCCATAGCAAATTCATTTTAAATGTTTTTAATACTACTGGACCATAATGACTTATTTTACAGGTGAAATGTTCTTCTATGTGCTGTGTCTATATATATATATATATATACAGTAGCATCCAAAACTAAGTGACAAAATTTTAAAACCTAATATTTGTTAGAAATAACAACTGTGAAAAGCTGAAATTTTGACAACTGATAGTCATTATCATCCATAATAACATACTAAAATTTGAATCATTTGCAAAGGATAGAAAAAGAATTATAACAATTATTTATTTATTTTCAAAATAGGATCGTCCAAAAGTAAGGGACAAAATTGAGAAAAACAATGTAAACAGTATGCTATATTCAAATTTTTTGATTTCCTCTAAAGAATAAGTCTTACTTAGTCATTTGTAAACGTTGCATCAGCCGGCACCATGGCGAAACGCCAAAAACTTGATTACTCTGTGAGACAAGCTATTGTGAAGCTACACAAGGAAAAGCACACCATTAGAGAGATTTCAGAGAAAGTGAAACGTTCCAAGAGTGTTGTAGGCAGGGTTGTTAAATCCTACAATGATACTGGCAAAATAGTTAATGCTTTTAAAACCGGCAGACCCCGCAAAACTTTGGCAAGAGAAGATCGAATAATGCAGCGTATGTCATTAAAGGACTGTTTTAAGTCTTGCACAGAAATTAAAAGGGTTATGAATAGTACCTCATGTGTTAATGTGTCAAGACAGAGTGTTTGTAGATGACTGCAAGAAATAGGGCTGTTTAATGGAACCCCAGGGAAGAAACCACTTGTTAGTTCGAAGAAGAAGAGATTAGAGTTTGCAAACAGGTATGTAATTTGGACATATGAAAATTGGGCAAAAGTATTTTTCAGTGATGAAAGCAAGTTTAATTTATTTGGAAATGATGGAAAAAACAATGTAAAGAGACATATTGGTGAAAGATTAAGTGCAAAGTGTACTAAGAAAACTGTCAAGTTTGGGGGCGGAAGCGTCATGGTATTTGGAATGTTTTCTAGCCAAGGTACAACGCCTCTTGTCCGGTTACAAACTCGTGTAAACGTGCAGATCTATAAAAACATTGTTCAAGATCATGTTGTGCCAATCATACAGAATTCAGGTTTCGATAGGGCTACCTTCATGCAAGATAATGTCACAAGGCAAAGGTGGTAATGAGTTACCTTAGCGAGCAAGATTTGGAAATTATGGATTGGCCACCGCAAAGTCCTGACTTAAATCCAATAGAAAATCTTTGGAAGACCTTAGGAGTGAAAGTTATGGAAAGAAATCCCACTAACACGGAGGATTTGTGGGTGAAGCTTCAAGAAGAATGGTCTAAAATTAGTATCGAGGATTGTCAAGAACTGATTCGTTCTTGTAGTCGAAGATGTGCAGCTGTCATTGAGAGCAAGGGCTCATTTACTAAATATTGATTGTACATGTATTTTTATTGTTTTTTTGCCGTTTACATTGTTTTTCTCAATTTTGTCCCTTACTTTTGGACGTTCCAAATTTGAAAATAAATAAATAATTATTATAATTCTTTTTCTATCCTTTGCAAATTATTCAAATTTTAGTATGTTATTATGGATGATAACGACTACCAGTTGTCAAAATTTCAGCTTTTCAAAGTTGTTATTTCTAACAAATATTAGGTTTCAAAATTTTGTCCCTTAGTTTTGGACGCTACTGTGTGTGTGTGTGTATATATATATATATATATATATATATATATATATATATATATATATATATTGTTAAATATAACAGACAATGAATGTCTATTATGTTTGGTCATGAGCCTTTCTAAGCTTCGTATAGTTGCTTTAATTTTAGTAGAAAATAAAGACAAAAACTGACCAAAATTTGGATATTTTTTTAATTATGCTGTTCCTCAATCTAAGCTTTCAGTTTACATGAAAGAAAGGACATTTCAACAAAGATATTCATCATCAATGATATCCTGTTATGTTTACATAGAAGTTGCTATGCAACGATAATGCATCAATATTAAACCCACTATTTTAAAGAAAATATTAGCATGTATCACTCAAGTACCTTTACATGGGCCCCTAGGTAATATTTATACTCAAACAGATGGTATTGTGATGGGATCTCTTTTAAGCCCCCTTTTTCTAATTATTATATAACACATTTAGAAAATGAAATGCTTAATGACACTAATAAAGCCGATATATATATGTAAGATACATGGATGACCTTTTCATTTTAGGTAAAAATATTGATTATATTACACAACTTAAAAACAAATTTAAAAGTCACTCCATCCTCACATTTACACTAGAACTTAATATTAATAATAAAATTCCATTTCTTGATGTATTTATTGATTCTAGCACACATAAATTTACTACTTTTCTATATAGAAAACCCACAAGTATTAACTCGTGTCTTCTTAATTATAATAGTGAATGTCCCCAACGATATAAGTTAGCCGTTATAAGAAACTTAATCCAACGCACACAAATGATATCTTCTTCCAAAACCATATTCTATAAAGAATTACATAACATTAAACAAACACTTGTTAATAACAGATTTTCTAATTCTGTCATTGATCAATAAATTAAAATGCTTCTCAATAAACTTAATAATACCTCTAACAAAATTGATAATATTAATAGTCTACGTCAAAATAAACCTAGCACTATTAACTTATACTATTGTAACCAAATGCATAATAATTACAAACATGATGAAACAACACTGAAAGACATAATAGGTAGAAATGTTAAACCCATTAATAATAATAAACAAGTTAAGCTCATCATATATTATAAAAAAATCAAACCAATTGACCTCATAGTTTCTAATAACCCTACAACCACACAACTCTACAAAAAACCAATGTAGTGTATCAATTGATATGCCTGTTCAGAGATTGTATCTCTAATACTAAATTATAAACCCATTATATATATTGGTTTTACTACAACCTTGCTCTCCCGTTGACCTATGTGTCACTTTTCTGATCTTAGTTCTATTAAACAACATTTCTTAGAAAAACAAAATTTAATTTCAAACTAGTTACAACACATTACAATGCATCTAAATATATTGTTCTGTTGTTAATATTTCATTCTCTCACATGGTATGACATCATAGAACTGCAATTTATGACCTGTGTCTGCTATTCTGCAATTGATATTGTTACATAACAAGTTCTATGTAAACATAACAGGATATAATCTCTGACAGTGAGTATCGTTGTTGAAATGTCCATATAATCTTTCTGATGATGGCTTATGCAAGCTGAAAGCTTAGATTGAGGAACAGCATAATAATATAAAATAAATAAAATAAAAATATAAAAATATCCAAATGTTGGGCAGTTTTTATTTTCTCTCAAAATTAAAGCAACTATATGATGCTTAGAAAGGCTCCTGATCAAACATAATAGACATTCGTTGTTTGTTATATTTAACAATATATCAAGATATTGAAAATGGTTAAATGTATAGCCAAAAGTGTTCGGAATAAAAGAACATTCAGACAGTTTTTATATAATTTATCATCTGAAAAGAAAAACATTAGATCGCATGAGAAATTGTATAAAAAAACTAAATCAAGGCACTTTATCTGTTGTAGTCAGTGAAATGTGCATGAAAGAAGGATTACTGCCTAAATACACAAATATATATAATATATATATATATATATATATTATATTATATATATATATATATATATATATATATATATATATATAATTAAATTATAAAAAACTTGGTAATCTGTATGGGTAGTCTCAAGGAGGATGAAATCCTGAGAGCTCAATGTAAATCCAGAGCTAATAATTTAAAGAAAAACAGACCACTTTAAGGTTCAATTGTAATAATTTATTTCACCAGAGCCCTTTTAAAGGATGCTGGATCATCCGACATCACTTACTTGTGGAAGTGATGTCTGATGATCCAGTGTCCTTTAAAAGGGCTCTGGTGAAATAAATTATTACAATGGAACCTTAAAGTGGTCTGTTTTTCTTTAAATATATATATATATATATATATATATATATATATATATATATATATATATATATATATATATATATATATATATACATACATATATGGGAAAACAATATATAATTTTTTTTTATATATCAAGAACAATTTTAAGGTAACGAATGACAAAGTTTTCTACTGATGTGTTACATCCTTTAGGACTTCATCAGACTATGTTTATGTCTACTTGGATGCAACTACACATGTGAACAAAGGAAAGGGTCTGCTATAAATTAACATTTTTTCTTTTTCAATTTAATATACGTTTTGAATATATAATTTAGCCAATTTAATTTATATTCTTTTTCTTTTGTTTCCATCAATTTTGTTATTAAATATCCTGCATTGTTTGCCAAGAATCTTGAAATGGTTATGTGCAAGTTCTATGCTAACAGTTTCTTCTCTCACATTTCTTGCTTGTGGAACTCTTCTTGCTTTCCAGTCAGCTTTGATCTTCAAAAATTTAAAGGCAATGTCAACTGCATCTTCTGTCTTCCTGAAATCTGTAATTGTCCCTTCTGGTCATTAAAGTCTTCTCTTTCACTTTTGCTCCCAGTAACCGCTTGCATCTTAGTAGAATTATTGCCTTGCTTGGGGTGAAATGATAAAAATAAATTAATTTTAAATCACAGAACGAGTATGAAGTTATAATCATAATTTTATAATTGTGAAGCCTTAAAACTTATGGTGATTTTTTTTTTCATATGTAAAAAATATCAAACTCTTTATGTACACAAGAGAAATCAATAGAAATAAAAGACTTCTCCGTGTGAAAAGAAGGATTGGTGTAGGGGGTTGCTCAAAATATTTTGTTTGCAATGTCAATCACTATCTTCTCTCTTCCTGAATCCTGTTCTTTTATTGTCCTCACTAAAGTCTTCCTATTCTCTTTCACTTTCAATAACCCCTTGTGTTTTAGTGGCATTATTGCCTTGAAATGATTAAAAACAAACTTCCTATACTGATGAGCTCTCCGTTTTGGTGCTTCGACTGCATGAAATTACGTGTACTGTATTGGCAACTAGGTCTCATCACTTTACTATAAAAGTAGATAGATATAACTGTAAGTTCTATTCTAATAGTTTCCCGTCACTTACTATTTGCCTGTGGAACTTTCTTTTGGTTTCTTGCATCCTTGACACCTACAATCCTTAAAGATTTAAATGCAATGCCAATTGCCACCTTCTGTCATCCTGAAATCTATTCTTTTATTGTCCTTTCTTCTCACTAAAGTCATCTTATTCTCTTTCACTCCCAGTAAACCCTTGCATCTTTGTGGCATTATCACCTTGCTTGAAGTCAAATGATTAAAAAAAAAAAAATGTTAACAAATGTCTTTAAAAAAATTGTATCTTTTTTTAATATATTTTATGTTTATTTTAAAATAGATTTTCCATTTTTAAAATTCTAACTCTATGTTGTTTTTCTCTTATTACAGGTGTTTAAACTGCAGGTGGTTCGTTCCCCACATGACTCTTGGTTTGTCTTTCGACGCTATACAGATTTTGTCTTATTGTCCGACAAGGTAAGCTCCCTATCCCAAGATTTAATATGCATATACATATTTGCTATGAAATGCATAAATCTGTATGCAAGGAATGCATTTTGTAACACATATTCTTAAAACAGTTCCTGAAAATATTGGAATTCAGAAATTGTCTACTCCAAGGAATAATGCAATAAAAATAGCATTTTTAGTAACAAATATTCATAAGAATTTTACATACCAATCGATGGTTAGAATTGGCTTTGAGTGAGTGAAGCATATAGTGAGGACCATCTTTCCTTGAAACTTGTGAACTCGCACTACAGAATTACAAACAAAGAAGTGTATTAGATCACAGATACTCCATCACTTAAGGACTTTCAAAAAGCAGCAACAACTAAAATGGATTACACATATAACTCAAAGAGAGAATAATGAAAATCAAAATTCTTTACCCCAAAAAAAGTCAAGGAAGGAAGCCCCCCACCATCAATACTAGAAAGAGCAATAACATTAACTGGACTTAGGACACCTATTTTCTTGAAAAATTCTTTTAATTAGTTTATAAATTTCAAGTGACAGTAGCATTGGCTACTTGGTCAATGAATGGTGAATCTTTCCTTATAAGGAAGTGGCTAATATTACCATTATCATTACCATACTCAACTGCTATACTCTCCGGCCTTCTTCAGGTGTCTGGCCTTTACTCAGTAATTTTCTGGGAATTTTGGGTTAAAATTATTATTCAGTCCACGTTTGGTTTGGTAGATTGTTCTCATTCTACATTCCATATTTAGGGGAGATAACTCTTACCAGTTAGTACTGACCAGTCTTGGTTACCATTGTGTGACTTGTTCATTTCTTCCATTGAATTAGAGCATATGAACTTTCAGTATTTCCGGACCCAAGAATTGAACTCCAAACTGCCAGGGAACCTGATATGTTTTAACCTACACCTATTCAATTAAAGCGTTGAATTTGTGAGTTCAATCCCTGGATCATGTAGTGCTGAAAAGTCATATATGCTTATTTAGTGGAAGAAACGGACAAGTGACACATTGATGAATAAAAAATGTTACAGAATCCCAAACATAACAGAAACTGCATCATTTGAGTTTCAACAGCAGCAACAATTAAAATGGATAGCACGTGGGACTTGAAGAGTGAATAATAGCATAATCAAGATGGGGATGTTCTGCACAACCCCAGACAAAAGGTTAGGTCATCAATACTGAAAAGAGCAATAACATCTACTGGACTTGAGAAACCTATTTTCCTGAAAAACTGTATAAGAGAAAGATTTTATGAATTTCACCTGAAGGTAACACAGTCGCTGAATGTTAAATAATTTCTAATAAGGAAATGGCTAATATTATCACTACCCCATATTTCTTTAATATATATATATATATATATATATATATATATATTTAAATTCGAAGGTTTCAGCTTCCATTTTTGAAACATGGTTAAAACTGTGTAGCAAAAACAAAATATATCTTAAATCAATTAATTTATAATAATTATATATATATTTATATATATATATTAAAGAAAAACAAAATCCATGTTGGTGGAAGCAATGGACAGCTTGTCAAAACCTAAACTCTTATCCAGATACAGTCTCAAATAAAAATGACAAAACTGAAAAAATAGAGAGAGAGATAAGTCCTGAAAACAAACTTATCTTCCCCAACAAAAGTGCTTGAAGCCTAGATTGCCTAGACTGAGCAAAAAAACGCTTATCAATGTTAAATCTTATGAAAGGATGGCTCTAGTTGTGATTCGAATTTCATGCACACATAGAAGATTTGAATGTTCAAGTCATCTGAAGATCACATGTACATGAAACTGAAGTCACAACTAGAGCTGTCCTTTTATATATATATATATATATATATATATATATATATATATATATATATATTTTTTTTTTTTTTTTTTTTTCTTATTACTATAAACAATACATTTAGTGTATATAGATGTTTGAATAAACACCTCTGTTTTTAAACAGTGTAATTTTTGTCTACCTGCCTGGATTTTTTTTGAGTTTAATAAAGAAAATGAAAGGAATCCATCGTAAAAGCAGTCATAAGTTCAAACTCTACCAAAAAGCGCACTCCCTGTATTAAAGACTCTTAAAATAAAACCCAGGTGGGTAGATGGAAATTATACTGTTTAAAACGAGATGCCTACTCAAACAAATTAATCTACTAAGTATAACAGACATAATAAGAAGAAACAATGTCAGATTATAAATAAAAATCCATCCATTCCATAACAATGTATGTATGTATGTATATGCATATATATATACATACACACACACAAAATTAAAATAATAGGTAAAATTTACAATCTGGTGTTCTTAATAATTATTTTTATTTTAAAAAAAAACAGTGCTCAATACATAAGCTGTAGAGCATAATATTTTAATTATTTACTTTTTTAAAAGTTTGGCCCTATCACAGGAATTACCATGTTTCAAAATAGAAACTAAAAATTTTTAATTTAATTATAAAATGAAATTTAAAATCCATAGCTCCATTCCATTATCAAATTAAAATTAAAATTTAATTTTATAATTAAATTTAAAATCTTTAGTTTCTATTTTGAAACTGCGTAGCATTGGGACTATACTTTTAAAATAGTAAATATGTCATATGTCTGCTATAGATGAAAAAAAAAAAAAGAAATGAAGAAATGTGCAAAATGATCATGACACTCATCAAAAATTTACACCAATTCTAAACATGTATGAAAAGAAAAAATATAAGCAGTAAATTGCTGATACTTGCTGAAGAGTGGATGCTGAAGGTAACCTCAATCAGCTAAGTGACAAATTTTACTCGCATTTATAATATATATATATATATATACGTTTCATTAAATAATATAGACAAGTATTGTCTATTTATTTTATGTAAATTTTTTTCCTAACGTCTGATAAGTTTGATAACATTATCGTTGAACAAAGAAAGAAATTCACAATATTGATCCATATTTTTTTTAATACAATCTAATCTTTCGGCTTACTTAAGCCATTATCAAAGATGTCAATTACAACATATTAAACAATATACGGACAAGACAGTGATGATAGTCTGTCATTGTTTACAATTAAATCGCACCGCATCTCATGATGTCACACATGACCACACGAGAGTGAATTGGAGAAGTATGAAGTATGGGAAGCCATTGGTATAAACCAATGGCTTTTGTTACCAATTATAGACATTTAAGAATATTTGTAGAGATGCCATAATTGATTTTGTTTAGGTTGGGTTTCAACTGTTTGATGTATAATGCTTCAAGGATTTTTAGTTTTTGTCTATTGTTTTCATGTCAAAGTATAATTGTTTTTTCGACAAGTATTTTATGGAATTGTGTGTGCGGGCAGGCATGTTGTTTTAAATGCCTAAAAATGTTAGTTTTCATTCAAATCTAGTATCAATTTATATATATATATATATATAAATGTATACACACCACACACTTTGTATTTTTACACATACATAAAGTCTAATTTATAAATTAGAGATAATAAATAATTAACAGCATTAATAAAGCAGAAAAATTATATTAATATACTGTAATAAACGTCATGTCATAGAAGATTTGCTTTATTGTAGATCTTATTAGGCACAGCAAAAATAATTCCGTAGAGCACAAAGTTAAATATTACAGACAAAAGTATAAAAACACGTATCACAAAAATCCAAGTGTAAATAATGATAATGCCTCCTTCAAGAAATTCAGACAGAAAAGATAATTTTGATAGTGGAAAATCAGTGTTTGCACCATTTCCTTTGAATCTTTGATTCAGGTTTGAAGTGGTGAACCCAGGTTTCATCTTGGGTTACTAATCTGTGGTGGAAATTCTCAGAGTCTGGAAGCGAGTCAGAAATGTTAACCCTTTTCAGCTTCTGCTTTGGTGTTGGCATTCTTGGGACCCATCTTGCAGACAGCTTGCTCATCCTCAAGATCTTGGTTAAAACAGTATGGGACTAACCAGAACTAATGCCGATTGATTTAGATATCTGCTAGACAGTAAGACATCTGTCCTCCAAAACCATACAGTAAATGGCATCAACTTTGTTTAACAGTAGTTGAGGTTTTTGGATGACCTGACTGAGGATCATCTTCTGTACTCTCTCTTCCTCCATTTGAATTCTGCAGCCCACTTCACAGTCGCATAAGAAGGGGGGGGAGCCATCAGCAAGTGTCTGTTCCATGTCATCATGGAATTTCTTGGGTGTTATATGTTTCTTTTTACAGATACTTAATTTTTAGATTTTGTTGCACACTTCTCAACTTTGCATCTCACCTGCACAGAAATGAAGACAAAAATCTGAATTATTTTTTTTTTAGTTTAATAAGAAGTGGTAGTGATGTTGTCACAACAAAAATGTTCAGCCATGGCTCTTCTTTCTGGGTGAGCCTTAGAACTTTTTGAACCATCCTCATAACAGAAGCACCAAACCAAATGTGACGGCAATATTTAATGCATGGATGAATGGTAAACTTATAAATGTGCAAAATAGATTCTGGAAATAGAAGTTGTCTAGCACGGCACAGCATTACAACTTTACTTGCAGCAGATATAGCAGTTGATTCAATATAATCTTTCAACTTTATTTTAGTGGAAAACATGAGGTCAAGAATGTGTAATCAGTTGCTTTCTTGGAGATTAGTATCAGCCAAAAGTCATAAAAAGGTTCTCGAAGATGATTAACCGTTAGCACACTGCATTATTAATATTAATTCCCTTTCCACTGCCTTCAAGGCATCTCACTTGTAGTAACCTTATTGTTAATTTCACTTAAAGGTATTTTCTATTGCCATAGCAGGATATGACAACACTACTATGAAATTTAAACAAATTCAAATTCAGAGATCAGTCAACTTCAGTAGCAGGATAAACTTTTTGTACAGCAAATGAAGTCACATACAGTGGTTAAAAGAAAGCAGTTTGATTTTGGAGGTGTTAAAATTAACACCATTTCTTGATCCAGTTAACAATAGTTTTTTTTTTGTTTTTTTTAGATCAGCTACCAATTTAATCTTATTGAACAGGGAAAAAATGGGAAAAATTGCCTGGAATTTTCATGTGTATTTTTCAATGCTTTGCTTAAAATGCATGTTCTTTAAAGATGTAGCCAAAATTATTTTTGGGAAATTCAAGAAAATTCTGCTGCTCACAATACTGCATTTTTCTTCCAGATTGTCCAACTTCAGGTGAGAATGTCACTCACTTTCATATCCTGCATGCTCACATTAATTAAACAGCTACCTTTTTGTTTGTCACTTCCTTTGTTGTCACTCCTGTTTCTCCCCTCCCACTTTACTTCTCACCTCCACATTCCACACTCCCCAAATCAGGTGGGTGTGTGAAATGAACTTTGATTATCAATCCTTTTGTTAAATTGCCAAATTTTGGATTGTTCCCATAAAATCATGAAGGTCATTCAGAAAGACATCAAAAACCAATCTTGTAAGTAATCATCATTTTATTAACGAACAGTTTTAGCCTATTTTTTTTTTTTTTTTTTTTAAATCAAAACATATTACCTCATGCAAGGCAGTAAAGCCGCTAAGACACAAGGGATTATGGAGTGTGAACGAATAAGAAAAAAGAGAATTATTATTAAAGAGTGAGAACAATAGAAGAGTAATTAAGAGTGCAGTAGTTAACAATTGGCATTGCATTTGAATTTTTGAAAATTAAAGTTGATTGGAAAGCAAGAAACCAGAAGAGTTTCACAAGCAAGAAGTGCAAGAAAAGAAACTGTTAGTATAGAACTTATGGTTACATTGAGCCATTTCCACTGCAAATTTAGTGCTGCATTTGAATTCTTAGATTCTAGGTACCATATAGTAATCAGAACAATTACCATGAAAGTATTTATAGAAAAGACATGGGGAAGCTTCATTACCACAGTGGGAAAGTGAATGAAGGCAAGATACCAAGTCAGGACTAATAATATTGCTGATTCTTCTTTGGATTTTATCAAGAATCTCTAAATATACAACTGAAGCACTGGACCAGATGTGGCAGCAATATTCAAAGCATGGATGGATGTTACAGTGAAACAACTTTCTTAGCAGCAGGCCTAGCAATTGATTCAATATAATCTTTATATATATATATATATATATATATATATATATATATATATGCAGTGAAATTTACTTTCGTAATGTTTTAAGAGTAATGAGAATCAACACTGAAATATGAACCAAATCAACCAAAATTCTTACTTGTTAATCAAATGCTGTTGACCTTCAACCTTTGTCTTAAAATTTCCCAATGGATGAGCATATCTGTTTGACAACCATTAGGCAAATTAATATAATTGTATTGTAGATATGTTAGACTAAACTAAATATGGCACAAGGCCACACATTCATGGAGTGCCCAGTAAAGCTCAAAACTTACTTGCTTTGCTTTGCAAGACTAATCTGCTAACCATTACTTTGTGAATGATTGTACTGCTTGAATAATTTATATTATAATAATCTGATATATATATATAATATATAATATAATTATATTATAATAATTTGATTTTTGTTTCTAGGTGTGTCTGTTACCATAACTCAGTAAAAATGGCAATTCATAGAGATTTGATGACAGTGTTTAAACTTTGTACCAACAAAAACGTGTGTCAAAAGGACAGTTATTCCTTTGACAATGTTATTACTGTATACACTTTTGACTCCCTCAACAATGTTTATTGTCTTAAAAACTCATTATTAGAATTTTAATAAAAACCAAACATTTGAAAGTGGATTTTTGCATTTTCTTTATTTTTGAGATTTGACAACACAGATATTAAATACTATTTCTTTATTAGATTGTTTATTTATTTATTGGTAGATTTTCTAGGCAATTTAAAAAAAAAAATTAGCAATAATTGAAAACTTTTTCAAAATTGTTTTTTTCAAGAGACTAGGCAAGGGAGGTAACCTATAATTGTTGGTGTTTCAAGCCTTGGATTCCTATCAATTTGTCAGCCTCAATGAGGATTATAAAAAAAATTGAAAATTAAAACAAGAAGTAATCTAAGATAAAAAAAAAAAAAATAATCTGAAAAGAAAATGTTTTGGGTAATTTGCTTTTTACACCCTATGCTAAGTATCAAATAAAAATTTCCCGAATAGTTACATCGAGGTGTAAATTTACATGCTTAATTTGAAAGTGAAACTAACAAAGAAATTTTGATAAAATCTATCGTTTTGGAGTTATCGACAATAAAATTTTGGACTCGTTCGCATTTTTTGCTGCTACGGCAAAACAACCATTACTGGTGTTATTTGCATACATTCGCTGCTGATTAGGCATGTGCGAAAGATTACCTTGTTAACAGCATTTTTAATGAACTTACTTGCTTCAATTACTGCGCAACTGAGGACTCATTGCGTGTGTAATAATCAAGACAAGTTAATGTCAATTCAGCAGTAAACAATGTCAATAATGGCTGCTGCGACGTGACTGAGTCTGAAGTTTTATTGTCGATAACTCCAAAATGGTAGATTTTATCAAAATTTCTTTGTTAATTTCGAATTAAGCATGTAATTTTACACCTAGATATAAGCATGTACATTTACACTGAAATATATTAGGTTGGTGCAAAAATAATGTTGTTTTCTCACATATTAACGTGTGAGAAAACGACGTTATTTTTGCACCAACCTAATAACTATTCAGGAAATTTTTATTACATACTTAGCGCGGGGCTTAAAAAGCAAATGTTTTATACCCGAAAAATCATGTTTATTTTATTCAAATTTTTTCGTTCTTTAGTTCATTGATATTTTTTTTATAAAATTATGAATAAAAAAGTGGTTTTTTTTTTTTTTTTTTTTTTTTTTTAATTGTCATTTATAAAATAACAAATAAATATTACCATTATTGATAATTCTGTAATTTTTTAATATATTTTGGAACAAAAAGATTTGTTTTTAAACTTATTTTTTTATAAAATGGTAAATAAACTGTTACAAAAGGTAAAAAAATATTGCATTGTACTTGCTTCATGCATTTTTATAATTTTCTAATTAAAAACATTGTCAAGAGAATAAAAGTTTACAACAATAACAGTGTCAGGGTATAACCATCTTTTTGACACACCCTGTTTTTTTTTGTTTTTTTTTTTTTGGTGGGCACAAAACATTGACAATCTGTTATTTTCAAGTAGTAAAAATTTTGTTTGCTTTGTGTAAAACATTGTCTCTATAAAAATATCATATCCTTTTTCATGTTAAAACACAATTTTAAAAACCTACCAACGCTCAACTATTTATTGGATTTTAATGAAACTTTTGCCATTTATGTAAAACAGTAAAAAAAGGGAATAGATATTTTTTAAAGCAGATCTATTTTTTGTTGTCAATTCTCAAGAATAAAGAAAACTTATAAATTCACTTTCATGTTTGTTTTTTAATAAAATTTTAATCATAATTTTTTTTTTTTTTTTTTTTTTTTTAAATAAACATTGTTGAGGAATTAAAAAGTGTATCAAGTAATAGCAGTGCCAAGGGAATAACCATCGTTTTGACACCCTGCTTCTTTTGCCAAAATAACAGTACACAATCTGAGTACATGTTCATTTTGATATTCTATATATAGTAATGCTTCAATTTCTCATGGGAGATAACTCCAGATATATTGGATACTAATAATAGAGTAGTTATTTGTATTTATTTGTAAGAAGGGCAGAAGGAATTATTGAGTAACTTACCTAATGATCCTGTGTAAATGGATGGCAGAACAAGGACTAGGAGGGTTAGTAAGGAGACAAGCACTACAAAGGATAGGAAATTGTGGGGAGCCATGATCACCTATGTAATGTGCTTGATGAAATGGATAGTCAGGGTGGTATCACCTGTTAGGGCCCGAGCTATGGGTAAATAGTTACCCTCCCAATTGGTGTCAGAACACTATGAAAGTGTAAAAATAGGTTTTAATACCAGAAATACTTTGTAAAAAATCATTACCAGCAATACATTTTTGAAGAAAAATTATTACCAGTAATACATTTTTGAAAAAAAAAATACCAGTTACACATTTAAAAAAAAAAGAAAAAAAATTACCAGCAATACATTTTTGAAAAGAAAAATATTATCAGCAATAAAAATCTTGTCATAATAACCCACTGAGGTTGATATGCTGTAAAATGAACCAAACTATACATTTTTGAAAAAAAAAAAATATATATATATTATCAGCTATACAATTTTTTGAAAAAATATTACCAGTGATACATTTTTGAAGAAAAACTATTTCCAGATATGGATTTTTGAAGGAAAAAAAATTTCCAGCAATACATTCATAAAGAAAAATATTACCAGCAATAAAAATTGTCAGCATTAACAACCATTGTGGTTGATATGCTGTAAAACCAAACCAAACCAAACGAATTGAGAATCTGTGGTCAATCTGCAAGGAATGACTTTGTGGAATGGAAATACAAAAGTACTAACATGTACAATGGGTCACGTTTCATTGGAAAAATATGAAAAAAGTAAATAATAACGAAATTGTTTTGTTTCAATTAATTTACACAAGTGTGTAAATCTAACATTTATAGTAATATGAAATAATGGTAGATTTAAAAAATCCATTAATTACTTAAAAATAAACAAATGTATGGCTTGACCTTAAAAAGTCAAAGTAGTACACGTTTTTGTATTAAAAACATTAAAAAAAAAACCCAGCCAGCCATTGTGGTTACTTGAAGGAGAAAACCTGATTTAATTCCTACTCTGCCATGTCTTTAGAAATGGTCCAATGTCTCCATCCAGTATTTTTAATAAAGTGTCTACTTTGAACCACTGAACTTGGAATCATTATCTTCCTACATTTTAAATACAGAAAATCAATAGTCTCTGTTAAAACTAAAATTAATATACCTATTTTTTCTTTTTAATTTTTATGTTTTAATCCCTTTCATCCGAAGTCACTAAGAAACGACGGGTTACTGGGTGTGAAAGAATATAAATCAAAATAAGCATTAATTGAATTTTTCAGCATGACCACATCACTACCAAATGTGACACAAGGTCAAGGTTTAAAGTGCATTTAACAGCAAAATCATGGAAAAATTGCTCAAGCCCCCTCAGCACTTCTTTCTTTGGGGACACTGGGTAATGACCCCAGCTCTCACCTAAAGGAGAATACTGTCTGGAGGGGATGCCCCCCCCCTTGGGGGTTGAGCTTAATATTATTTTGAAACTACCCTAGCCAAAGATGGAAACATTATTAATGAGTGAAAACAATAGAAATAGGAATTAGGATGACAGTAGATAATGATTAATATTGCGTTTAAATTTTTGAAAATCAAAGTTGATTGGAAAGTAAAAAGCCAGAAAAGAATTCCACAAGTAAGAAGTGTGAGTAAAGAAATTTAGCATAGCCCTTACAGTTATGTCTAGCCATTTCAACTGTAAAATGATGAAACCTACCTGCCAGTCTAGTACTGCACTTAAATTCATAAAGTCTTGGTACCATAGAGGATTGTCCTGGGTATGACGATAAACTACATCTGGCAGCAATGCATCTGATCGGGAGGTTTTGAGAAGCATGGAACCATCTCTTAATTGTTGTTGTTCCCAGGTCCACCTTGGGTTCAAAACATAAAAATCTAAATATACTGGATGTGATGCTGTAATGAAAATTCTTTTTATTTCATACCCCAAACCAATTTCATACCCCAAACCAATTTGACTACTGATCACATGTCATAGAACAACAGTCAGGGTAGTTGGTGGGGGATAATGGTAATTGTGAAATTAGCTGTTTAACTAAAAGAACCATTTTTATTTTATTTTATTTTTTTTTAGCTTTCACACCTCAAACAAGGCAATAAGGTCACTAAGATGTGATGTGCTATTGAGTGTGAGAGAATATGAGAAAAAAAAACATTATTAAGGAGAGAG
This sequence comes from Acanthosepion lycidas, assembly GCA_963932145.1. NCBI lineage: Eukaryota > Metazoa > Mollusca > Cephalopoda > Sepiida > Sepiidae > Acanthosepion > Acanthosepion lycidas. Next base: position 88,870,811 of record OZ010603.1, on the reverse strand, counting down.
AACAATAAAAGAAGAGGAATTAAGAAGACAGAAGATAATGATTGACATTGCATTTAATCATTTCATCCCAAGCAAGGCAATAAATCTACTAAGATGTAAGGAGTTACTGAGTGTGAAAGAATATGAGAAAAAAAAAACATTATTAAGGAGAGAGAACAATAAAAGAACAAGAATTAAAAAGATGGTACATAACAGTTGATATTGCATTTAAATTTTTTGAAAATCAAAGTTGATTGGAAAGCAAGAAGTCAGAAGAGAGTTCCACAAGTGAGAAGTGCTAGAGAAGAAACTGTTTGCATAGAACTTATGGTTACTTCTAGCCAATTCAAATGTGAATTGATGAGAAATCATGTTTACTCAGAACTAACTGTAAGGAATTCCTAATACTAATGCATGCAAGGATTTGAAGAGAAAAAGCAAAAAAAACAAAATTTTTGTAATTCTTTTGTTTGTTTTTTTTAATCAGAAAAGCTTGATTTATTAATAATCATCGCATCACAAGTCCAGAAACCCATTAAGATTTTGTAGAGGCATCACATATACTGCAGCTATACCAGCAGTAGTGGGACTAGGGCAAGATAACCTGAACATCCCCATTCCTCTTGTTTGATTTTGAAATTAGTTTTCTTTCTTCTATACTGATTGCCTTGTCAAGGCTAGAGAGCTCAGTCTATCCTATTATTCTCCTATCTGGGAGGAAAGATTTCATATCTTTGCTAGGGTATTTGTGCAAAAGTGACTGTAATGTTAGAATTTGAACTCAGTCTCATTTTTCTATGCTTATAAACGCCACAGTACACTTCTGATATATCAGTAATAGTTGAGTTCAAAAGTTATCATGGCCTCTTTTTTTGAAAAGTAGATACTAACTTTAAAGTTGAAGTGTTTTATTCTGTTTTTAATTAAGATGCTGAAAAACTTTTCACACACTTAATAAATCTGTGGTTGGTTCTGATGACAAAACATATTAAGAATGAAATTTTTTTTTAATTTTAAAAAATTTTTAATTTTAATATTTTTTTAAAAAAATAATTTTTAATTGTTTTTATTTTTCAAAAAAATTTAATTTTAATTTTTTAAATTTTAAAAAATTTTTATTTTTTAAAAGTTTTTTAATTTTAATTTTTCTAACTTTTTAAAAATTTTTATTGAAAATTTTTTTGTTTTGTTTTGAAAAGACTTAATACAATACTTCCTTGATTTTCTAGCTGTGAAGAAATGAAGAGAAAAATTGAAATCATCCAAACATTTTTTAAATTATCTGAACTAAACCAAATCTAATATTTCATATCAAACAAACATTTTGAGAACTTAGAAAACCATATTCAACACTTAATAAAAACGTTTATAGAATCAGTTGCATTAATTCTTGTTAATTTCCTTGTTGTTTTCATACAGAAAAAAATACGTTTTAATATTTTTTTTTTTTTTTTTTTTTAATCATTTCATCCCAAGATATGCAATAATGCCACTAGGATGCAAGAGGTTATTGGGAGTGAAAGAGAATGAGAAGATTTTAGTGACAAGCGGGAGGAAAGGACAATATCAATTTTGTCATGTCAGAGATTATGGCTTATGCAACTTTTAGGTGCATGTAAATGAATAAAAAATGAGCTGGACAAAGCCTTGGACAAAACATTTGAAAATATTATTTGATGATATTAATTTTCATTCATTTCACTTAGTGCATTTTGGGCCCCGCTGTGGCCACCCTCCCTCCATCTCACAATTGTGGTTCATATTGACATTCAAAGAAGAATAGTGAAATGGCTTGCTGGTTCCTTTTGCCTTGGGGATGTCGAGGTTACCCTGTCCCTCCTCTCAGAGGTGGATTTGTTTTTGAAGTTACCTTCTTCTTGCTTTTGCCTAAAGAAGCAGGACCTACAAGGCAGCAGGTGGTTTGAATTCAGAATTTCTTTCTCCTAGACTGGTTGCTACCCAAGGCTATAGGACCCAGTGTTCTGTTATTTTACCCATAGGTATTTTGATGATATAAATGTCAAATTTCTTACCAAAAATGACTTCTATAATTTAAGTATTCAATTATCATGAATTTTGAATTATCTGAATATAGTTTTTAACCCCTGTTACAAGGTGTCTGGATAATTGAGAAAGTATTGTATAGAGCTTTCTTTTCTTTTTTCTTTCATTTTTTTTTTTTTTTTTTTTTTTTTTTAGGTGATATTCATGAAAATATCACATAATTTGACCTTTTTAAATCCTGTTCCCAGTTTTATTCATTTTGCAGTTATGGGCCTTGAGTTTGTAAATCTTCTGTGCTTCCATTTTTTTGTTTTGTTTTGTTATCCCAGTCTTTTATACCTTTTTTCTTGTATCAATTACTATTGTTAATTTTTCTAATCTTCTACTGCCATCAAATAGCAAAAACTGAAGAGAAGTTTTGGTCAGTTACCATCTATTCTATGACAGGATAAAGAAAAAAACTAGAAACGTTTATAAATCTAACACGTTTCATTTTTATTAAAGCTTCATCAGAGAATGAGTTATAGCAGATTTACATTTTCTCCTCCATATCCCAATCTCTGATGAAGCTTTAATAAAAGCAAAATATTTTAGATTTATAAACATTTCCTATTTGTCCTTTATCCTATCATTCTGTTAAATTCTAATTCATATTTGATCTGTATCTATCTATTCTATAATTGGGTAAAAACGTATGGGAATTTTAAATTTAAATTATTTTTTTTTTTTCATCTAGCCAATTTCATTTAGATCCTATCAAATTCCTAAAGGATGAAACGCATTACAAGAAAATGTTTTCCACTTTGTCATACATTTTTCCCCACTATTGTTCTTGATATATAAAAATATATATCATTACCTTTATAAAGCATAGCGTGACTTCATATACTTATGAATCCCACAACCGAATCGCCTCTTCTTAATAATGAAACATTCTAATGTTATGGTAGCAGGAATTTTCCAGTGTCCATAAATGAACCTCATTAGTAAGTAGAGGGGATCAGGATTCTTATGTTTTACATTGCTTTTTACTTTTTATGTCAGCTTTCTTTGGGTATTTTTATTTAAACATTTTTAGTAGCATGGCTGCTTTTATCAAATTTTTCTATAGATTTTTTCTTTTTTTGGTTGTTTGAGTATGCTCATACAGAGTGAAATGTTAACAAGGAAATAAAAAAATTAAACATTCAATTAATTTTCATATGTTCCATCTTACATACTTTGGATCAGAATCTGACAGAATGATAAGATAAAGAACAAATAGGAAAACAAATAGCTTATGAATCTAACATGTTTAACTTTTATTAACACTTCATCAGAGAATGAGATATTGAGAGAAAGAAATTCTGGTAATTTTTCCATTTTTGCTGTTTGATTTTCATTGGTTAATCATGTTTCACATAAACTTGGCTTATTGATAAATGTGACGTCCCGAATTCAAGAAGAGATGACATGTCCCTAAGAAGTTTAAAGAAATTAACAGATTCCAAACTTAACTGAAAAACTATAAGTGTTGCTTTATATATATAAGTGTATAGTAATTCTAGTTTGTTTATGTGGGATTCAGATGATAATGTATATTTGTAAGTATGCATGTGATTATTAGATATTATGTTTGGCGTTTTTTTGCATGTTGATTTGGTTCATATATATATATATATATATATATTACGAAATGGACAAAGTCTGACTATTTATTAAAGACATTTTTATGTTTAACGTTCTTTTTATAGATACAAGTATTTAAGTAAATGCTCTGTTTATAATAAACAGTATTAAATAACATTTACTGGCCTGAATGTCCGAGAAATTTTCATAGAAAATATTCGTCCTTGGACAGGATTCGAACCTGCATCCTATACGGAACCGTCATTTATGCTGATGTGCCTTGACCGCTCGGCCACCAAGGATCGTTCGGTAGGCAAGGTCGAATTTACTGTTTATAAACTTCAATCTTCCATGAATCTCGTACATTCATAACTGCTCATGGCAGTTCTATGAAAATTTCTCGGACATTCAGGCCGGTAAATGTTATTTAATACTGTTTATTATAAACAGAGCATTTACTTAAATACTTGTATCTATAAAAAGAACGTTAAACATAAAAATGTCTTTAATAAATAATATATATATATATATGTGTGTGTGTGTGTGTGTGTGAAAATATATAGAAAATAGGAAAGAACTCGTTAGGTAAATAATCCAAAGTTCTTTAGTATTTTAGTTATTATTTTTAAAAAATAGTGCTCGATACAAAAGTTGAGCATAAATATAATTATTTATTTAAAAAAATTATATATATATATATATATATATATATATATATATATACACATACACACCATTTTGTTTTAGATAAACATACATTAGATTCTTTAACAATGGATTCAATAAAAATTGTAAAGATAATGTTTTTAATGTGTATTTATAGTTGGTAATACTGTTATTCGCAGTCTCTCAAAGTACTTTTGAATTAAAGAATTGCTGTATATACTCGCGTATTATGCAACTTTTGAAGACCTAATTTTGAAGTTAATTTTAAGGGGGTCACATCATACATGAGATATAAAATTAGCGTATTTACTGCTGACCTTAGCTTTGCCATTGACCAAACTATATATCCATTTACTGTGGTCAAAAAGTACAGCTGTATTTAAAATACATCTGATTTTGATGAAACTGATGTTTTATTAGGTTGCTGCAAAAATAATGACGTAATAATGTCGTTTTTTGACGTTAAAAATACGTCAAAAAACGACATTATTACGTCATTATTTTTGCACCAACCTAATATTTAACTGTATCCAATAATAATGCACGTAATATTGACATATTAGTATCGTATTATAAAATACAAACATAGTGAATATGCATCTTTTCCATTGTTTATTTTTATAAGATGTTTAGCTGTTTCTCGTTCGGTTGTTTATGGCTGTACTTGTTTACGCAATGAATATAGCGTTACTAATGATACTTTTATCCTTCTTTTTTACTTTTCTTAACTTATTTAACTAAAAGATGCGATAAAGAGAGAGAGGAAAAGAGTTTTGTCTATTGTGATTTGGTCTCTGAAAAAAGGAACTCACATGATAAACAAAGATACATGATAAAATCATTTTTTCTAAATAAAAATTTGAGTGTTGCACAATACCCGAGATTGTGTGTTACATGAGTATATACGGTATATTTTTTTTTTTAATTAGAGTGGCATTTGTAAAATCAAACTTATGGCCAGTTTTGTTCCTGTGTATTACGAGAGACTTTGAATGATTGTCTAAAGGTAAATCTCTTTTATAAAATATATAAAAAATTATATATGAAATGAGATCAAATATAGACTGGAATCTGACAGAATGATAGGATAAAGAAGAAGCAGGAAACTTTTATAAATCTAACGTTTTGATTTTTATTAATACTTCATCAGAGAATGGGAAACAATGAAAATTAAACAACACAAAAATGCCAGAAAATTTATTTCCATATTTCATTTTCTGATGAAGCTTTAATAAAAGCAAAACATGTTAAATTTATAAAGATTTCCTATTTGTTCTTTATCATACATACATATAATAAGTGAATGATATAAAATATGGAGTAATTCCTGAGATGAGTAATTATCAATATTCTGGTATTATTTTGAACTATTGTTATCATCTTGGTTGATATAGATGTCATTATAGACAGCGTTTCGACCAGACCAAGTATTCTCTGGTCATCATCAGATGACCTTTGATTGGTGAATATGGAATATCTGTTAGTTATTGTGATATTTTGTTGCTGTGATGTTAGCTATTGTTCATTCCTGTTGAACCCATGCTTCACTACCTAATACAGGAATTGAACTCACGACCACTAGATGACAGAACCACATGTATAATCAACTCGTATATACACTATACGACTGTCCGTAAGGACATTAGTGGTGTGTTTTTGGAGCCTTTTATATTCAATGTCAAATTGTTTTTGATATTTGGCTATGATGGCAAGTTTCTACCATTTTTATACTTTAGTATTTAATTTCAGAGATTAGTAATTGTTAATATGTCTGTATTATTTTGACCTATTGTTCTCATCTTAGTTGATATAGATGTTATTATAGACACAAAGTTTCAACTAAGTACCCTCTGGTCATCATCAGGTGTCAATCGATTGTCTGATATGGGATATCTGTTGTAAGATATAAGTTTGTAAATAGAATGGTTGCTATGCTAACAACTCTTTACTTAAATTTTTTTCCATTTCTTTGAGAATGCTCATACTGAGTGAAATGTTAACAAAGAAATAAAAAAATTTTAAACATCCAATTGGTTTTCACAAATTACATCTTACATACATGATATATGATAAATTAATGAATTCATGACTCCAAATAAAAATGTTGACCTATATGCAAGGCATATAAAAAATTTGGTTCTTTAATTTGAAATTTTGTAAGAAGAAGGAATTTGATAGTCCAAAATGAAATTTAGGATGTTAATTTCTATTTTCAAAGTTATAAATAATCTTAAATTCAAGAAAATAATAGTCCACTAGTTTGTATGCATGACTGTTACCCTTTTTCACTAAGGATCAGTGTGTAGTATCTGCACAGTCCTACAGAATTGGAATTAGTTGCAATTTCTAAGAAACTGACAGAATTTACTGTTTTTATTTCCATATGAAATTAATCCATATTAATGAATTAATAAATGAATTCTTGGTTCTAAATAAGAAAGGCGTTGACTTGTAATATCTTGGCCTCTAATAAAGGATAAAATCATAGCGACTGTATATTGTAAATTAATGATTTTTTGTCCAAAAATAAATATGATGAATTAATAACTTATCAGCTCTAAGTGTTCACTAATACACAAAGCATATTATATGAACTTTTTGGTCAAAAATAAATGATGAATTAAGGGTTGACTTATACAAAAAGCATATTATAATGATTTCTTGGTCAAAAATATTTGAATTATGGATTTATTGTCTCTAAGGGTTGACTTATACACAAAGTATATTATAATGATTTCTTGACCAAAAGTACATGATGAATTAAAGATTTATCAGCTCTTAGGGTTGTCTTATACACAAAGCATATTATAAATTGATGCTTTCTTAACTAGAAATTTATACATGAGACTGACTTACAAGATGATGTGCTTGATTTTCAAACTTAGAACTTGGCTTTGTTAATCAGAATTTAGTAAAAGAGACATTGACTTTTTGAGAGTTGAATAGACAAGACTTGAAAATTGATTAAACTCAGCTTCAATTATATTGTATATTCTTCATAGTTAAATATTTAACTTTTTCTTTTTTTTTTTTTTTTTCTTTTTTTTTTTTAACTATTTTTGACATCAGCATTACAAATTGTTTTAGTTTTTTTATTGCAACATTCTAATGAATAGACTCTTCATTTTATTACATCATCCCAACACTAAATCAATACAGTTTTTACTATTGTATCATTTTATTTCATTATTATTACCTTTTATGCCAATACTCTGGATTGATACAATTCATTATTACTATTATTTTAATACATGTTATTATTATTGCTTTATATGCCAACGCTCTGGAACAGTATGGTTTTTTTTTTTTTATTAATATTATTATATTTCATTATTGCCTTTTATCTCAACATATGGATGAAATAGAACCCTTCATTAATACTACTTTATTGCTGGTTTTTACCCTTTTTTTTTATTATTGTTGCTTTTTATCTCAATACTCTGAGTTGATGCATTTTCCAACTGTTAAAGCAGAACTCATTAATAAAAATAACCTTTATTATCAAAAGGATAGAAGTTCAAATATTTTGTGTTTGGTATTTTTTGCTTATATTTTATATGCAATTTGCATGATAAATGATAAAGTTTGGAATTTTTCTTGTATTTTCTATGGTAATTGATGCATATAAATGTTGTGTTAGGAAAGCAAGTTTTAAAATCCTCATGCGACATCAAAGCAATATGGAATAAAACTTGTCATTCCACTTGGAGACGATTAACATTGTCTTCCTTTTGTTTTTCTTTGATAATTTGGAATCTGTTTTAAAAATCAAAAACTTGTCTTGCGGCTTTAACTGACAATTCAATTTGGAAATAAGCCTGAAATAAACTAATATAGATCGGTGTTAAACTATCGTGTGAATATTTTCTGTTTTTTATTTAGACACTTTGAAGTAAACCAGTTTGACAAGCCTTGTATTAATTTCATTACCATAAAAACAAAAAATCAACTTCATCATAATTTGATTATCATGAACTTTAGTGTCCCAAAATAATTTCAGAAATAAAAAAAAAATTAAAATAAAACATCCAAAATGAAATGTAATTAACATAACCTTGAAACAATTCAATATACAGAGTGACCCAGAATTAACTATTTCAATGAAATTGGGCAAAATTTTAAAAACTGACACAATTTTGTTACTTAATTATGATACAAAACAAATAGATTTATAAATCTTGCACCAAAACTTTATTAAAAATTTTCAACATGTGCTCTGCAAATTTAAAATCTATCCTTAGTGTTACAAAACTCATTTTGAAGCAACCTGCAAACTGAATGTCTTCTTGAATCTCTGTTAAACTATTGATCTTTTGGCTTTAAGCCTTTGTTTTTATGAAACCCCATGCAAAGAAGTCCGGGCCAGGGGATGGGGGGGGGTTAAAAAAAAGATGTGTTTTTGTGTATTCATTATTAATAGGTTTCTGAAAGGGAATGAAAATAAAATTAGAAAAAGTTATAAAGTTATAAGCAAAATTAGAAATTTATACACTTCTTAAACATGAACAGAAATAAAAGTGAGTTTTTAAAAAATTGTCTGATTTCACTGAAATAAACTACCTGTACATAGAAAGAGATAGAGAGAGAGAAATATATATAGAGAGAAATAGATAGTTACTGTATTTAATGGCATATAAGATGCACAGATGTATAAGACACACCCCAATTTCAGCAAGAAAAAATTAGTAATTAGTAAAATTATTAGTAAATCGTACAGCCTAGGCTTTATTTATTTATTTTGGTTAAACAAGCCATGATTACGATTAAATGAAAAATAATAAGAAAAAAAGAACATGAGCTCATAAAACCTTTATTATGTCCTTTATATGATCTGTAAAACCTGCGTCTTATTGGAATAATTAGGATATAAAAATTCTGATTGTATTTATACCAATGCAACAGGAAGCTATTGCAAGAAAAATATTAATGAAATAAATATATTTTACAAATATATAATTTAAATTTATTGCATATAATTTTAGTGAAACAAAGTACTAATATTAAACGTGATGAAATTAATATAATGAATATTATCAATGATAACACTTTTAATCTGCATAATAGCCTTTTAAATAATGACAATAGGTATATAAAAATTACTCTAAAGTCTAAGCCAATAGGAATTGCCAGGTAGCTAATTTCAGCCAAATATCGCAAATTTAAACCTACATATGGCATATAAGATGGGAATTTTAAAACATATTTTTAGTAAAGCAAAGTGCACGTTATATGCTGTCAAATACGGTAATTCTGTGACATCTGGTATAATTGTGGGAACGTGGCTAAGTGTTTAGAATGTTAGCACTCAGACCATGAGACCTGAGGTTCAAATTTTACCATTGTTGATTTGTCAGGGAGGTGACTTCTTGATATTATTAACCTGGGGAGATCATCTCAGAAGGCAGCACTGGGTTGAATGAAGTCTTGTGAGTTTCACTTGCAAGGCTTCATTCAATCTTCCCAGGCGGATAATTTTTTTTGGAAAACATTGATGTTTTTGTTAGCATGAAGTCACAAAATTGTGATTGAGGATTTGGGCGAACAGGCCTTATTCAAACTGTTGATCAGACCAGATTATATGCTCACTCTCAAAAACTGCAACTATGGTCTGCCCAGCATACCTGCAGTATTAGGGTCCGTGAGTGTTGAACAAGCACAAATCTGCCTGTGCAGTTGTCTGCAACAGAGATTAGCTTGCCACTGAAGCAGATATCCATGCTCGGGCACCAACTATACTCTAACTTTCCAAATGTCTTTTTTTTAATCTATCAGTTTATCTTATATAAAGCCAGAACAGCTAGAGTTATGACGATCAAATTTTCTGCTGTTATTATAATGTTCATACATTTGAAACCTACAAAATTCTTTAAAAAAATCTAAAACCAGGATATGACATATGTGATGGGAAAATTTAGTAAGTAATGTCAGTATTTATCGCATTGTTGGAGAGTTTCAAAAAGAGCTGCATCATATAAAAAATGAATGTGAACGCATTCTTCAAGGAGAAAGAAAGAAAAGAAAAGAAATGAACTATCTTAGGGTTTTTGCTCATAATCTTGCATTATAAATTATTTATTTATTCTGGTTTTATATTTTTAATAAATTCTGAGTGTTTCAAATGTATAAACATTATTTAAACGGGATTTTGTAAATGTTTAGAAATAAAGGTATTTCCAAATTTTTTTTTTTTTTTTTAAATTTCTCCCAAAGACTATTTTTCCGAATTCTGATCTCTCACTATTTTAAACTTTGGGAAGAATCCCCAAAATTCTATTAACCCAGGTACCTCTGAACATTAACTGTAAATTGGTAAAGTGCTTCAAGGAGAAATGAGAAAAGAGGCTTCAAGATTGGACAAAGGCTGCATTTTCATCTGGAACACCAGATGAAGATGCAACTTTTTCATTTGGCATTACAGATGAAGATGCAACTTTTTCATTTGGCATTACAGATGAAGATGCAACTTTTTCATTTGGCATTACAGATGAAGATGCAATTTCTTCTTCTGGTGTTCCCACACTGCTAGGAGACATTTTCTTATCTTACAGCCCCATCACTTGTTGATGGTAAACCTATTTTTTGCAGCAACTGGTATGTGATATTCAAAATATTCCAACAATTCAAATAAATCATTCTTAGTTTCTCTTTTCTTTTTTTTTTTTTTTTTTTATCATTTTCAGTAGAAAAATTGATTTTTTTATTTTTTTTAATCTTTTCCAGTTGAAAAATCTGTCTCCAGACTTCTTCATTCCCCTTCCACCTAAACGTTGGTTCTTGGACAATTTTGATCGTCACTTTCTAGAAGAACGACGACAAGGTCTGCAAGAATTCATTAACAGAATTCTCAGCAGCAAGATTCTCTGTGAGTGGTAAGTTCTCAGTTTCATTATTAACCAAAATTTTCTGTCATCTCCATTCTCACCACCAAAGGACTGAATTTTGACCAAACACAGCGCTACCATTATCCTGCAAGATAAATAGATGCTACTACATATCTTGGTAGGTCTTAGCTGTAATGGTCTGAACTGGTAGAATAAGGGAATATACCTTGTCTGAACATTTTCCATGGAAATAGCAATAGAGTAGTGATAGACTTGTGATGTTTGGTTCATAGGAAAGAGGTTGTATGGCAGAAAATAATTCATCACCCACAAGGCCATGTCAATGCTTTTGAACTTGGCAGCTTCAGCCCAGATATGGCTGCAGAACTTCATTTTTGGTCTGATCTTGTTCTTGTAAAAATACTGCATAGCAGGAGGAGTCGGGTTCTTTCTGAGGTGGTAGATGGAGCCAGTTATTTTTCCAGCATCTTTAGCTATGGATTTTATTCGTGATGCAGTTGAAATGTACAAAATCTTTCTCTTTTAAAACAGTTTTTCAGGAAAACATGTTTGTCAAGTCCAGTAGCTGTTATTGATCTTTCCAGTACTGATGGAGGTTTCCTTCCTAACCTTTGATTTGTAGTAGTGTGGAATGTCAACATCTTGATTATGTCATTATTTTCTCTTCAAGTTACATCTGCTATCCATTTTAGTTGTTATAGTCTGCCAAAAGGGTGTCTGTTCTGACATCGTCTTTTGATAGCTGGTTCTGATGACAGATCCTGACAGCTGGTGCACCTGAATAAATAGAGCATATGCCAAATTCCCTTCCCCCAGTCCAACTGGTCAATTCTATATGACTTTTCAGAAGTAGTTTTTGGCAGGATTTTCTTATTTATTGATCCAACAGATTTTATCACGTTAAATATTATTTTTAGTGGATACCCATGTTTGAGTAGACACTCCATTTATTTATTTTCATCTACCACCCTGAATATTCAAGAAATCTTATTAAAGAAAATATGCACTTTCTAGTAGGATTTGAACCTGTATCCCACCTGGGAAGAGAGGACTGTTGTTATATCTGATATGTTTTAAGAGACTCGACCACAAATCAATACTAACCATGTGATTTCCCTGGAGGTGATCCTAAGTTACTTAGGACCTCCCAATTTCAGCACTTGAGGATTACCCAATTTCATGCACATACGCACTTATTGTTTTGATTGTGATTCAACTGATGTTATGGTTTTGACAATTCTCAACTTTTGACCCTGTCGGCCAGCTAGCCAAAATACCTGTCTTTTTGTATCTTGATTATTTTCCCAAACTTAAAGCTGTGAGTGAATCCAATTCTTGAAACCCTGGAATTTAATATTTTCATTTTAACTGTTACAAGTCATTCAGTGCAGTTTTATTATCTTCCAAAATCTGTAATATTGTCAGATTCTATATTGTTATATAATGTGTTTATTACAAATGTTTACATTATTTGTTCTTTTTGGTATGATTTTAGATAAAAAAATAAATAAATATGCTGTTTAATAAATAAACGGAGTATCTACTCCAATATCAATTCCAGTAGAATCTAATACATTATCAAATTCCATTCAAATCCATTACATTCACTTATGTGCTAATACCCTTGGGAAAGGTATGAATCCTCTCCCACCAGCTATGGGTAAATAGCAGGACAGATCGGGTTCTATAGCCTTGGATGGCAACTGGTCTACTGCAGAAAGAAATGGCAACCTACAGCGGGGAAAAAAATCTGCCTTGTCAGTTATGTATCAAAAGATACATGATCGTCTAGCGTGTATCATGTATGGTATATAACTGACTGATCTACTCAAATATGGGTATCCACTGAAAATAATGTTTAAACTTATAAAATCTGTTGGGTTAATAAATAAAAGATTTTGATTGTTCAGCAAGAAACTATTTGAGGAAGTTTGTTTTGTGAATATGAACAAAGAGAAAAGATGCTGAATATTAAAAACATTGGCTTGAGAACTGAAAACAGCCAAATAATTATGTATAAAAGAAAATATGTAAATTGGATGAAGAAGTACATGAAAAATGATTTCTCAATGGTAATGGAAATAGGGAACTACCATTAATTTAGAAAGCAACAGTAGTGAGGTAGAGTAAAGTTTTGGTCAAGAAAAATGGATTGACCAGCAAGAAAATATTTGAAAGTTTAAATATCTGGGAAGTATTTTGACAGCGGACGCTAAGTGCGACACTGAGATCTGTAGGCGTATTGGGATGGCCAGGGACACATTCCAAATACTGGGATGAGTATTGCGAGGAGGATTTCTTTGGTAATGAAGAAAAGGATACTGAGCTGCTATGTGACATCTGTCCTTCTTTATGGCAGTAAATGCTGGACAATTTCCTCAAGGATGAAGAAGAGACTCGAGGTGACAGAGATGTGGTTCTACAGAAGGATGCTAAGGATATCATGGACCGAGCGTGTGAACAACGATGAGGTTTTAGAGAGGATGCAAACAAGGAAGATCAGGAAGAGCCAGCTGAAGTTCCTGGGGCACATAATGAGGAAGGGGGGCCTGGAGAATCTGATACTCACAGGTTGAATAGAGGGAAAGAGAGTCAAGGGAAAGCTAATCCCCAATTGATGATGCCCACTGTTTTAGAGCTAAAAACAAAACTATTGTGTATAATGGGTAAACGTATTTGGTGCTGACGTATTTTTTGAATTTGAGATTGTAATAAAAATAATTTGATTTTTTTTTTCTACTTTCAGTCAACCTGTAAGAGAATTTTTCTGCTTAGATGACCCACCAGGGCCCCATGACAGTTTGGAAGAGAGTCGGGTATGTCACTTTTGTTTTGATTTTTTTTTTTTTTTTTTTTTTTTTTTTTTTTTTAGTTGTTTACCTAATACATGACCCCAGAATCATTCACTGTAGAGTGTTACTAAATGAGGTTATTGTATGAATGTCAGAGGAGGAGGTAAGAAATGCAGATTATGAGGATATGTAGGAAAGATAATGGTTAACCTTAGATTGGGGAATTATTCTCTTGGGATATTGTCCTGGGTATGACGATAAACTACATCTGGCAGCAATGCCTCTGAGTGGAAGATTCAAGCTTTTGAGGGGCATCTTAATTGCAGTTGTTCCCAGTTCCACCCTGACCCAGGGTGGTAACACCTACTAGGGTCCCAGCTGTAGGCAAATAGTGAACATCTAAACAAAAACAAAACACTGTAAAAGTATAAAAATACATCTTTATAATAAAAATACCAGCAATACATTTTTATAAAAAAAAATACCTAGAATTACCAACAATACATCAATAAATGTGAAAGGACACTTTCATGACTTTAATCCATATAATATCCAGTGATTTCTTAAAGAAATCAAACTGTATTCCAAAATATAACTCCATTAAAACTATAACATTAAACAAACACATCACTGCCTCTAGTAATTATGTCCACACAAATATGTATATGCACAAAATCTGAGTATTATCTACCATGTACTCAATTGTGAAAGCATAATAACATATATAATTTTTATTATGTCAAAGCTCCAAAGAAAATTAAATTTTTGTATTAAATGACCAATAAGGAGTTGATGTGCCATTAAACAAACAAATCAATCCTTTTGGGAATTTGTTACACAAAGTAGAGTATGTTCCATTTGTATGGCGTCTTCCCGACGCCATACAAATGGAACTTTCTTCTTACTAATGAAATACGAAGGGAATGGAGATGATCTGAGAAGCTTGTGATGTTTCATCTTTGGGATGGCGGTTGTAGATTAAAAAAAAAAAAACAATCGCCTACAATGTCACGTAGAGGCTTCTGAGCTCTGAATAAAGACTGGAAAGTGAGGATTGACTACTACCCTAGTCTACTCTACTGACCCTCTTGTGGTGGGAGGGTCATTTTTATAATGATGAGGGTTAAGATGATGAAATATCCTTCTTTTCTATCATCATTGATGACAAGGTTATTTTTAGAATGATGAAATATCATTATTCTGGACAATACGAGAAAAACCTGATCTGCCTGACATTAATGATATGTGTTTTTTTTATGACCAATTGATGGATCCATGGTCAGTAAGGTGACTTAACTAGATTACCACTTTAGCTTGTCAAAATATTCAATGTGCCCACAAAAAAAATGAAAAGCAGATAAAGTACAAATACAAAATTTTATATTCCAGAATTGCTGGGATAATTCACTAAACGGTTTTTAGTCAAGTTTCTTCTTTTGAAGACAAATATTTTGTGCAACTGGAAATAAACTAAACAATGGAAGATTCTTATGACTTGACATCAACTCAGTCTCTTACTTTTATTTTGGACTGACTACTTCATACACTGTTTTATTTATACTAAATGCACAGACTGAACTGTAGACACCAGGCTCTGCATTTAACAGAAATATGCTAAGCTCTCTTTGAAATTTAATTGAAGAGTTTAAAATTTCAAATAACTTACTAACTATAGATGAATAAAAGCTGAAACTTTGCATATTAATAATTTGATATGTTTTAAATGCTGTGTAATGTTTATCTTTCTCTGTAAATTATAAGTTAATTATATTATTAAGTTGATATCCTATTCAGTAGAAATATCTTATTAATAATTTGCAATAAAAAGAGGTTTTTATCTCAAAATGATTAATTTTATAAAATAAGTTGTAATAATGTCCATCATATTTTGAATCTGTATAATGTTATTTTACCAAAACTTAATTTATATAGATTTTATATAAAATTTCCTCTTGTATAAATCAACTATGGGATAAAGTTTATTTCCATATTCAACCAATTCCAGTAGATTTTATATTGTTTTCTCTAGAAACACCACAAGAAAAATTAATATTAATATTCTGTTTTATTGCTAGGCCCTTTGTGAATCACTTGAAGAACAAACTTATAATCTTAAGAAAGAGCTTCGAGATAAAGAACGTGAGATTGATTTATTGAAATCTGAGCTGAATTTGTACAAATCACAAATTGAAGACCTTAAGCGAATGGAAAGGTCAGTACAATTTTTAAATATTTTCCGTATAATATTTTTAATTTTCTCGAGATTGTTTTTAAATTTTCTCAATATCAAATTAAAATATTTTTAAAATTTAAATTTGATATTGAGAAAATTTTTAAAATCTTTAAATTGTATATTGATAACATTTAAAAGATCTAATATTTAAAAGATCTTTGATATTGAAAGTTTTTTTTTTTTTGAAAATTTGAATTTGATGAAAAATTTAAATTTGGTATTGAAAACATTTTAAAAAATTAAATATTTAAAAAATTTTCTCAATATCAAATTTAAAATATTTTCCAATCTTGAGAAAATTGCAAAAAATCTTGATCATTTTTTTTTTAATTTTCTCAAAATCCTTTTTTTTTTTTTTCATTTTTTCACATCACCAAAATTTTTCTAAGTCAACATATTTCTTTATTTCTCAGCATAATTTCTCACATCTTTTATCAATTTTTCTCACATCTTTTATCAATTTTTCTCACATCTTTTATCAATTTTTCTCACATCTTTTATCAATTTTTCTCACATCTTTTATCAATTTTCCTCATCTTTTTAATTTCCTCACATCTTAGCTCCTTCCTTTATTTCTTGATATTTTTAAATCAAATTTCCATCTCCATATTTTTTTCTACTTTTATCAAATTTCTGAATTTTTCAATTATCTTTACATCTGGACATTTTTCATATTCCAATATCCTCAACTCTATTAACATCATTTTCAATTTTCTTACATCTTTTTTCAATTCAACATTTTTTTTAAAAACTTTGACATTTTCTATCATATTTTTAAAATTTCTCAAATCTTCTTCAATTTTCTCAACAACTTTTCTTTGCACACATTTCTGAATTTTTTAGCATTTTTCTTTTAAAAGCATTATAAATTGTTTTTCCAATTTTTAGACATCTTTTTTAAATTTTGAAAATCTTTTATCTTCCTAATTTAAGTAAATCTTAAAACTTTTAAAAATTTTACCAACTTCAACAAACTTTTTTTCTTTTTCTTTATTGCATGAATTGTAAAATTTTCTCACACCTTTATTATTATTGATTTTATTTTATATTTCTCAAAAAAAAATATGGTAAATTACTTATAATCTTTAAAAAAAATTTAATTACAGGTTAGAAATCAGTGGAAAGTCCAGTGGTCAAGACATGAGCTCAGCCAGTGGACCAAGCAATGGAAGTAACCAATCATTGGATGATTGTCCAGAGGTTGACCAGAACAATTATGAAGGCCAATTAGCAAACTTGGACAGTAAATGACTGTAAGATTTCAATGTTATTGACTATTA
Source organism: Acanthosepion lycidas (assembly GCA_963932145.1). Classification (NCBI taxonomy): domain Eukaryota; kingdom Metazoa; phylum Mollusca; class Cephalopoda; order Sepiida; family Sepiidae; genus Acanthosepion; species Acanthosepion lycidas. The sequence continues at coordinate 88,853,407 of OZ010603.1, read as the reverse complement.
TAATAGAGTTGTATCAAAGCTGATTGGCCCTCCCCTTTTAGAAGATTGGCGTGACACAGTCTTGCTTTTTCTCCATTCAGCTAATTGAATTTTTATAAAATATTACACATCCCAAAGGGAAGATATGTCTAAGAAAAGAATATTTTTACCTGAGCTATGCACACCAATGAAGATAAGATTACAATATTTTTTTTAAATTGTGGTACAGGTGATGAGAGTTAGCATAATGTCATTGTATTAACACCTGGGCATCTCTTTTTGTGTCTTGGTTAGTGGTGAAGCTAGAGTGTTTGCCACCTGAGACAGCCCTTGCATTTTCTTCCCCTTCCTCTAGCCACCGGCTTCCCACAAAATTACAACATATGGCACAGTGACTCCCTCTTATATAAAATTTTAGATATAGCTAAAATATATCTGTAAAAGGATAATATGAATAACGATAAAAGGGAAACTTCTCTTAGCCAATGTTTTTTTGTATTCTGATGGACTTTATCAAGGCAAATGTAAGGATTTTATTTTGCATCAAGTATTTACAATAAAAAAAAAACAAAAAATCAACATCATTTACTTGCTTTTGTTTATTAGGCATCAAATGATGTCACTTATCATCTTCCATAATTTACGTAGACTTTCCAGTTAACCTGATGAATATTTATGAGCGTCTCTTAAATTTAAAATTTTGGAAAACTAATATTTTTACTTTTGTTTATAAATACTTGTTGCAAAATAAAAGTCTTATGCATCTGCTAAAACAAGTTTTTCCTTTTGTCTTTATTCATATATATATATATATATATATATATTAATGAATATACATAATATCCAACGTTGATAGCATGACTAGGAGTTTCATGCAGTTTTTGCAATCCTCAGATGTAAATATGTTCTAACCATTATGGAGTTCATGTTCTTGTGGTGATGATTCAAAATTGTGCATTAAAACTTGTTTATTTAATTATTGTTGCATAAAATATTAGAATTAACTATTAATAATTTATACCATTCAAATTCTTAAGTTCAAAAGGCGAAGAATTAAAAAATAAATAAAAACAAAAAAATTTGTACAATTATTTTAATTTAAATTTGGATTGAAAAGTAAAAAAATAAATATTAGTACATTAGATTTATAGTCCACACCTATTATTTTTTTATATTTACATCCTGTGTTCTAGTTTAAGTTAATTGATATAACTTGGGTATTTTATGTAATAATAAAGAGTTATACCCCTTGATATAGTGTTTACTTAAAATTATTAATATTAGGTTGGTGCAAAAATAACGACGTAATAATGTCGTTTTTGACGTTTTTTAACGTTAAAAAACGACGTTATTACGTCATTATTTTTGCACCAACCTAATATTTAATTCTAATATTTTACGCAACGGTAATTAAATAAACAAATTTTAACACACAATTTTGAATCATCACCACGAGAATGCAAACTCCATAATGGTTAGAACATATTTGCACCTGAAGAGTGCAAGAACTGCATGAAATTGCAAGTCAGGTTATTGACATTGGATGTTATTTATATTCATTAATAGAGATCTGTCTTAAATCAGGTCTCATAACACTGAGCACTGTATTTATAACACCTGTGGAAGAAATTCATTTATACGCATGTTGCAATATATATATATATATATATATATATATATATATATATATATAGTCATCCACAGACAGACTGTTTCGCTGTATCACAGCTCTTCAGTATGACTAGACATCTGATTGCTTCAAGCAGGGATCAAAATCTGACCGATTTGACATCAGTCAGAGATCCTACTCCTAAGCTGTCATTGCACGGCAGAAAGGAAAGGAAGTTTTAATGATTTTTTTCTATACGAAATATGCCAGTGGCTCAGAGAACTCAATTCATATTTGAAGAGTAATGCATTAATAGCAGTAGGAGATGCTGTTTTTAAAATCCCTTTCGCTTGAGAGCTCGACCAGACCCGGGAGCATATACATT
>OZ010603.1:88836434-88846434 GCA_963932145.1 Acanthosepion lycidas | reverse complement strand
CTCTTGTCGATTTTCAATTAAATAGTTTACAAGTATTTTGATGAAAATTATTTGTTACTTCATGGAGTAACTAGTTTTAATCAACCATACTGATAAATGAATAATCAATATTTAAGTACACTGGACAATTAAAGAAAAAAAAAGAAAGCTTTTTGACTACTGTTGATGCAAATTGGGTCAAAAGATTTATTCTTTAATCTTATTGATAAAGTTGTTAATGTTATCTTAAGTTTACAGTTTAAGTTTTTTGATTGACATCAATTTCTTAAACAAGGTTTTTCCAGTTAAGTAATTACAAAATTAATATACTAATTATTCTTAAAAAAGAGAATTGTAAAACTTTCCACCTTTTTCAACATATTTCTTTTTTTAAGCTTAATTTCTAATGCTTTGTGGAGAGTTACTTTTCTTTCTCTGATAATGTTTTTTTTAAAGCATCTTTATAATAAAAACAAATTCTCTTCAGGATTTTGAAATTTTATGGTTAAACCAGCATTAGTCACCATGGATTTCCAAAAATAGATAATCCCCTCCCATGACGACTGAGCTACAACTGTGCCACACCATGTGCTAAATACCCTCCCTGAGTCAGGATAGTCGTAGCAAAAGAAAGAAGATAACAATCTAGGAATTATGAGTACTTTTAAAATTTTGGGGGTAACAAAACACCTTATGTGACTAATGCAGTGTTAAATAAGAGGAAGCTAGTGACAGTACCATTATTTATTAGTTACTCCCCACTCCACTCCATTGGTCCAGGTGACAAATCATTTGAAATATTGAAACAATTCGTATTTAGAAAAAGAAATAAGACAAATCTAGAATCTGGTATTTTCGTAACCTTTTTTATTTTGAGGGGAATTGGAACAGAATTTTTATTGTCACATAATTATTGGGAAGTGACTGAAAGGAGGACAAAAACTAAAGTTTAGTTTCCTTATTTTTATACAGTTTCAAAATTTCCTTCTCCAATTTTCCTTTCTTTATCTAGAAAAAAAAAACATGAAAGGAAAAAAGTAACTAAAGTTGAAAAAGGTTAAGATAATGCATCATGGGAAATATGCACCTCCATATTGTTTCTATCAAACTTGTGATTCTAGAAATTTCTGTAAAGTAGAAATTTTATAAAATACCAGAAATAAATATATTAACTAAAAATATTGATTAATTTAAAGTAGAATAAACGTAAATTGTCAAGTTTAGCCAAATGCATAATTTATTTGCTGGATGGGATGGAGAGGAGGTGCATATTTTGTCTTTTTTCACATCTAAATAAAATTTATTGGAAACATTAATAAATAACAATAAATATTTAATATTTTAGAATTTTACTGTAATCTATTAAAAACGTATATTGAGAAATCGTATTTTTTAATTGCCTTCAGAAGTGAATACATTGATAAAGATCTAATCAAATGTTTACCAGTGGATAGAAAAATAAAGATTGTGCCGATATTTATACAATAATAATCTCCCTTGCTAGCTGCAGCGTACAGGAGTGATCTCCCCTGGGTTTAATAAAAAAAACCTAGCCTTTCTCTATTTTTGTCTACTTTTTTTTTTTTTTTTTTTTTTTTTTTTTTTAAAAAAAAGCCAACGAAGCGTATATTTTCACAAATGCAACAAATTTATAACCGTGGAACGCAGAATAGTTTACGAGGGGAAAAAAAAAAAAATCAATCGTGATCCACGCTGTACAATAAAATTTGAAAAAATAAACTAACATATATTGTAATTATCTGAGTTTATTGTAAATATTTTATAAAGCCTTTTTATTTTGTTTTACTTTTTTGTACTGAAGCTTTTAATCAAGTGATTTATTCGTGTGCAAGTTAACTTTTCAGATTGTGTGTTTTTTTTTTTTTTTTTTTTTTTTTTGTAATTTAAAAATTATTTTGTGATATTCTATTTCAGTTTAATACAACCACTTTCAGTATTTACACTATTCTGACTAATGTCCTCATCTTTGTTGTCCTATTCATGACATTTTGGCCATTGTATATACCGGCTTTCTTCAGGTGATGTATATTGGAATTTTGAACTGAACCCTTTATTTCATCCACCGGGGCATATTCTACTTCCACGTGCCATGCCTTTTCTGAATATCTAAGTTTCAGTTATTTCCCTTTAGTAACTCAACTCTCCAAGTTTTTTGTTCACTTTTGCTGCAGCTAGGCATTGAACTCACAAATCTTTGGGTCAAGTCACTGGATTACTTCAACAACCCTTTTAGCCACTGGGCCATGACAACAAAGATGTGGACAATACCCTCATCTCAGAAATACAGATATACACACACACACACATACATTCATATATATATATATATATATATATGTGTTTGAGGGGTTAGTATTTTCAATTTTAAGACCCAAATTCAAATTTTATCATGGGCTAATGTGTCAGGGAGGTGGCTTCTTGATAATATAAGCCTGGGAAGGTGATCCTAACAGGTGGCACCTTTGGAAAGTCCTTGAAAAACATTAACAAGTAATGACTCGTACCTTGTGAGTAAAATTCTGTAGGCAGAATTGTTTGTTGATGGTTGTGCTAGCATGAAGTCACAAGTCATCGTGACTGAGGGTTTGAGTGTACTAGCCTTATTCAAACTGTTGATCATGCCAAATGATGCATTCTTTCCAAGAAACTGTTAACTAGTCTGTTCACTATAGTTGCATTATAAACCACAGATGGGCTGTGTGGGTGTTTAACAAACACAAATTTGACTGAGCAGGTATCTGCAACATGGATTGGCTAGCTGTCAGGCATATTTGCTATTATTATATATTAATGTAAAAAACATTCCTCTTACATTTTAAAGTATTAGACTTGTTTCAATTATTCCATATTTACTACTTTTATGATTGAAATTATTTTTTTTTAATACTAAAATTTAATAAAAGGCTTGAGAGCAACTCAAAGTGATTAGCATTTCATTATCACAGAGCGAACTTTGCAAATTCTCCACTCATAATGAATGGTTGTACACTGAGTTTCTTTGTCCAGAATGTCTTGGAACCTAAACTCACTCCAGATCTTAAGGAAAAAAAGTTATATACGATCTATTGCTAAAGATGCAGGAAAAATGTTTGGTTTCTTTGACTGCTCCAGAAAGTCCCTGAGACTCTCTTCCATGCTCCATCTTTACAAGTGCCAAATCAAACCAAGAATGTTTACAGATTGCGACAGCTATCAGGCAGATGTGATTAAATATACTTTAATGTTTAAAAAAAACCTCAAGGAAATTAAATAAAAGATTATATGAACACAAAAGGGATCTTCTGCAAAATAACACATGGAATGAATAAGTTTCACGCTGTAATGATTCTGACAATAATTTTTATTTACTGATTGTGACAGTTATTAGGGAGATATGATCTTGCCTGGTACCGGTTTCTAGTTGAGGTCCATAAAAATGGATGCATGAAAGCAATTCAGACAGTAGAGAGTTGTGAAGGGAAGTGGCGGAGGTCGCTGAGAGATTTCACACTCCTGCTGAACACAAGAACCTCTGACTTCAGCCTTGAGCCAAACTTACCAAATCAGTAAAACAAATTTCACTAACTCTGCAAGCCAAAACTTACCAACTTACCTAAGTGTTGCGTCAACAAATACTTGCATGCGAACACAACTACTAACAAACCATTGTACACAGTATTTGATATAAAAATAACTATATTTTTATATATATATTTTGAGTGCTATTTTTTCTCTAGTTTTATTGTATGACTTCGCTCAACTTGAATCAGCCCAACACGAAGATACCTGTGATAAATTGATCTTGGCCTCCTTATAATCAAATCAATCACCATGTGGGGTAAGGCAGGTCAAGATCAAAGAGATCACTCCATTGATCAAACCAGGATCCACCCTGGGCTGATCACGATGAAGGGGTTACGTTTGTTGCCGTAAACCAGGATCAACCCTGAAGTGTTACAACTGAACAAGCAAAGGTTAAAACTCTGTTAACTTTAATACTGATATATTTGATAAATAAAAATTCTGCCAATGGGAGCCCCTGTGTCAAATAAGGAGGTGGTGAAAATTTCTAGGCTCAAACAAGAAATCCTTCATTAAAAAAAATCTGGTGTTTGGTCAAATTTTGTAAAGTGGGTTGGGCAGAGAATTTTATAACTGTATATAATGATGGATTAAAAAAAAAACAAACTTGAATATATATTCTCCATGACTAATTGACATATATGGTGATCTCATTGATTTAACTGGTGGAATCTATAGGACAACGTATGGTCTATTGTTTCAGTAATCTCCCAAGTCTGCAGACCGGTTTATCTTGAAAATCAGCATTTGAGATCTTGACATTAGATGGTTTCCAACAACACTGCTGAGAAATAAATATGTCAGCTAAGGACTTTATCTTAACTAAGATGTTGATCTGTTATTCTTGATTTAAAAAAAAAAAAATTGCTTAACGAAAGACTCTTTGCTGCCACTGCAATTGTAAACTATTTTAAGAGTCAAACAGATTTCAATATGCAATTAACGGTTTTGTTTTGTCAGTAATGCAGAATTTGTGTAATGAAAAGACAAAGTTGAATAATAAAGAGGGATAAAAGTGATAGATAATGATACAAGACCAATAACAGTGTGCAACAAAATTTTGACTATTTTGTCTTTGGTAAGTAAGTGTTATTTCCTAATTGCTTGTCTAGAAAGTAAAAGAAATGACTATTATTACTTGCAAGCTTTGCTATTGTTACTGGGACATCGATGTTTTGAAACAAACCTATTTTCCATTACATTTAAGGTAAACTTAGCACTGAGCTGCTGAGGGATAAGTTTCAAGAACTTGTAAAAAAAAGAATTTCTAGAACATTCTAGCTACCAAGGATTGTATAACAAAAACAGGATTGGAAACAATATTTGGGGACTGATTCATGAAGTTAATTTACAGTATAAGAATTACGAAAATCTAGTCACTTCTAAATTTGTTGTGGTCTCTCTTGTGTAATCTGAGATTAAATAAATGCAACTTTTGAATCATGTCATTTTGTTCCTACTTTGTGTAAATGAGAATGTTCACATTCACCAGTTTTCCTAATGGGAAAAGATTAATTTCAGAAATATCATTATCCTGGTTACAAAAGCAAAGTTTGAGGAAATATTAGCCATTTTACACACTTTCTAGGCGTAAGTAAATAGGAAAATAACAGTTGCTACCCAAGGACAAAAATCATGTTACACAGTGTCATTCTTAACAGTTATTAGTTGAACACTAAAAGATCAAAACTTTTATTGTAAATTTAATACTGATTTGTTATTTTTGATAAATAAAAATTAGTACAAAAGAAATTCTTTTTTTCTAGTTAGAGGCTCAAATCAAGATCTGTCTATACATCTGAGATGAGATATTGTAATTATTTACATTGTTCAGAGTTTTAACCTCATCTTTATTGTCATATTCACAATGTTTTGGCTGTTGTGCTTTGCTAGGTCACAAAAATTTCCTAAGTCGGCCATGCATAGAAATGAATACAATCTGGGAACCAGTAGTACGGAGTGCTAGAAAAAAGCAATAATAACAAAAAAATTGCAATATGAGCTCTGGTAAAAAAATGACTGAGACATTAGATTTATAACTCCCAGGAATCCATACACCAATGTCCTCAAGGACACATGGCCCAGTGGATAAAATCGTCGGTTGGATCCAGTGACATTACTGTGTGAGTTCAATACCTGGTGAACGAAAACGAAGAGTTGAGTTAAAGGGAAATAACTGAGACATCTGGAAGAGGCATGGCATGTGGAACTAGAACAATTTACCCCGGTGGATGAAATAAAGGGTTCAGTTCAAAATTCAAATCACCAGAAGAAAGCTGGAGTGTACAACAGCTGAAACATTGTGAATATGACAATAAAGATGAGGACAACAGTCAAAAAAACTCTTCAAAAAAAAAAAAAAATTCAAAAAAATCTGGTATTTAGTCATTTCTGCAAAGAGGGTTGACCTGAAAACTTTTCAGCACCTCCTTGTATGCAATGCTGGAATCTTCACCACCACCCAAAAAAATGAATATAGATTCTTCATGGCGAATTGACACATATGGTGATGATATTTATATGGCAAATGTTTATTATGCATTGCAACAATTTTGTCTTTTTCTTTTTCATTACAGTTGCTTTTGTTTGTTGCTGTAGAATTGCATTTTGATATATAAATATAAATTTATGGCTAACGGGACATATTTTTAGGTTACATTGTATTTTATTTAGAAAGTCCTAGGTTAATGATATTTCCAAAACTCTATGAGACTGGTCTAGGAAGATTCTTTCACTCCTCTCCTGAGTCTGCAGATATGCTGGTCATGAAAATCAGCATTTGAGATCATGGCTTTTAGATGGGTCAGGCACTGTCCTCTGTTACTGCTGAGAAACATGAAAGTATTTCAATCGGGAAGCTTTGCATAACCCAGATGTTGATCTGTTAGTTTTGATCATGTTTTCCAAACCTGCAATGAAGTGGTTATATTGAATCAGCTGTTAGGTCTGCTGCTAGAAAGTGGCTTGATTGATTATTTCTATGATTTATCAAACCCTTTGCAGAAAATATTTTTTTTAAATTGTAAGTTTTTTGTTTTCTTTTAAATAATGGTTTTAGTAACACAAATCTTATTAATTAACCCATAGCTGAAGATAGAAGTGGATTCATGCCTTTCCCAAGAATATTTGTGTGTAAGTGAATATAACGAACCCAACTGGAATTGGAACTCAGCTAATTTCCAATTAACAATTTTGAGCCATTATCCATTATACCCCAACTGTACATCCATGCTAAGAGCACCTGGTATTCCCAAGTGGTCACCCACCTAGTTGTCAAACTTTCTCAAGATCCCCTTTTTTTTCCTCTTCCTTCCCCAGACCTCTATTTAAAATATCTTTGAACCTTAAAACTTGCACACTGTACTAATTAAATTAAATAAACAAATATTGCATCTTTACTTGATGCAACCATACCAATCAGGCCAAATGACCTTCATAATCACAAACTCTATCTTATGGCTAGAGGTTGTATAAAAGGGGATTGTTATCTGAAAATCAACTTGGAACAATTAAAAAAAGACTAAGCAATGCTCAATGTAGTATTAAATAAGTCTCATCAATATAAGTTCGAAGCTACTTGGGTTGATGTAACTAAGGCTTTTGATTCTGTTGATTGTACAGCTCAGTGGCTTTCTTTCATCTACACCGAAGAATACAACATACATGTAGACTAACTAAAATTTAGCTCAGTGTAATTTGCACAATGACCTCCATTTGATGCCTTTACTATCATCGACCCCTTGGAACTGCTCACCAACCCCTAAGATGTCAGTCACCTGTCCTAGGTACTGACCAGGCTTTACTCGAGGATCATATGTTATCTGACAATTAAAAAAAGAGCAATCAATGCTCAATGTAGTATTAAATAAGTCTCATCAAAATAAGTTCAAAGCTACTTGGGTTGATGTAACTAAGGATTTTGATTCTGTTGATTGTACAGCTCAGTGGCTTTCTTTCATCTACACCGAGGAATACAATATACATGTAGACTAACTAAAATTTAGCTAAGTGTAATTTGCGCAATAACCTCCATCTAACCTTTTTAATATCATTGACCCCCTGGAACTGCTCACCAACCCCTAGGGGGTCACTCACACCCATTTGACAACCCCCCCCCCCCCCCGGTTTAGGTACTGACCAGGCTTGATTTTGACTAACTTTGATGATCATGTATGAACTGGTGTTTCAATATGAAGTGGCCATAAGCCTTATGAAAGTTGGTTTACTGTCATACCAAACAATTTTTCTTGTCAGAATCCATCCTGCACATTTATAAATCTACCATTCATCTGTGCATTGAACATTGCTGCCATATCTGGCACAGTGCTCCTGCTATATGTATATTGTGATTCTTAACAAAATCCAAAAAATGGTCTGCAATGTTATCAAACCTGACCTGGCATCTCAACTTCTGTCACTATTCCACTGTTTTGACATAGCTTCTCTTTTTTTCCTTAGATATTTTCATGGCAGTTCAAGTGAGATCTCTGTGGTACCTCGACTGCATGAATTTAAGCATACTACTAGATTGATAACAAGCTCTCATTGTTTTCTTGTTGAAATAGCTACATGTAACCAGAAGTTTGATTCTAATAATTTCTTTTCTTCCCTGTGTAACTCTCTTCCAGTTTCTTACTTCCCTGTCACCTACGATCTTCAAAGATTTAAATGCAATTCCAATCACTATCTTCAGTCTTCCTGAATCCTTTATTGTCTTTTCTCCTCACTAAAGTCTTCTCATTCTATTTCACTTGAAGGTTGTGATCTGAAAGTGTCTTCATATGTAAGCTCTGTTTAACTTTAAAAATCACCAATTTGAAATGTTTGTTCTAGAGGTATATATTTTGTTTTCCTCTTCCTCTTAATAAGATAAAAGTAGCCAATATAGACCATATGTGCTTTATTATTTGACACTACAAAAATAGGTTTCCCCTGATGCAAAGATGGCTGATTTGAGTTTTACTAAGAAACACAGTGTGATTTTGATGTATTTGCCTGAAGACAGCTATGGAGATAACGGAGATGACCCATTATGGAATAATGACCGTAGATGCCAAACACCAATTCGAACTCTGTTTGATAAGATGTGACAATGTTACAATGTTAGAGAAGAGATAACACAATTTTTTTTTTTTTTAGATTACCTTAACAGATCAGATTTATTCTCTTGAAAAAAAAAAAAAAAAAAAAAGAAAATAAAGGAAAGCAATTTGGCTGTCACTGGTCAAATTATAAATTATGACTGCCTCATATATCATGTTTAGGAGAAACTACAAATAATAAAATGCCCTTTGTAGAAAAACCATCCATATTACGTGACTGGCCATTTCCATTGGTTTTTGGGCGCTTCAGCAATAAGAGGCTCCCAGGGTCTCCATTCTAGCATTTTTCTTGATAAAGACAATTCACGTTGGGCCTGGGGAAGAGAGAAAAAATTTTAAAATTAAAAATGTCACAAAATACAGTTTTTTCCTTAGCAAATTTATATTACTTAATAATAAAAATAATAATACTTATTGGTATATGTAAAATTACATAATTTAACATTAGTCAAGGTGAAGGGAATTTTGTCAATAAAGGGTTCAATGGATATCTATAGCAATAATTATATTATTATAAAAGTTCATGAAAATTTAAGACAAACTTAAAATTTTGTCATGTTTCACTTATCAGGGTCAAAACTGGAACACATTGTATTATTAGAATATGTGTTTTACAACTATTTATTATATAACCTATTTAAATTTAACACTGACAACTGTGAATTTTGTTGCTTTATTCCAGACTTTATTATATAAATTTTAAATATCATTTATTAATATTCTTGTATTATTTTGAACTATTGTTCTCATCTTCATTGATATAAATATTATTATAGATACTTGTCTATAATAGCATCTATATCAGATGTGTCTATAATAACATCTATGTCAGATATATAGTTTGAAATAATACAAGAATGTTGGCAAGTGACATCTTAGAAATGAAATACTAAATGATTTATTAAATAGAATAGTCTGTTAAAACTTTCAGTGAGTTTCTGTTAGTCTCAAATAAATCATTTGTGTCAGGTTAAATCTTGTAAAGAAACTTGCCAAAATTGTGTGTAGTGTTCTACTTTTTGATCACTGTTGATCATTTTTAAAGAAAGAAAGTAGATTGTTGGTGGGTTGTTTTTGTTTAGTGCAGTGGTTCCCAAACTTTTTTCTCTGGGAAGCATTTTCAAAATTAAAATTTGTTCATGCTTCACCAAAGCAAAGTCCTGGTGAAAAGGCGCAAGCAACCCTACGGCCAAGAAGGTCCAAAGAGAGGGTTGATTGAAGATAATTGCAGATTTGAAGTCAGAACATTATCATTGATAACTCTCCTCGAATTTGCGGACCATATTTACTACATTCTTAATACATGATATATTGCAAAAATATCACAATGATAAAAT
>OZ010603.1:88783934-88831434 GCA_963932145.1 Acanthosepion lycidas | reverse complement strand
AATTCACCCCAACAAGGCAATAATGTTATTAAGAAACAATAATTTTTCCAGGCAAGGTCAAATTTGAGTTTATTAACATAAATATCAGACCAGACTTGTGCAAGCAGAAAAATCTTTCTTTCTTTCTTTTTCTTTTCATATTCATTGTAATTTATAATATTGGCTTTTAAACTTCTCATTTTTCTTCTAAAATTTAACCACCAGACATTCAAGGAAAATAAAGCACAGTGCTACCATCTATAATATTTAGGCGGAACAACCAAGGCAATAATGCCACTAAGACGCAAGGGGGGGATTACTGGGAGTGAAAGAGCGTGAAAAGACTAGAAGGAACCAGAAACCCAATCTTAAAAGGAAACAAGGGATAACTCTCTACTCCTGTTCAAAAGGACCAGGGAGGAGTGTAAAGTGAATGATAGGCAAACCTATCTACTTCCATTGAGGGAAAATAAATAAATAATAAATAGTAAATAAAATTACAGAGTTTATGTGGAGGTGTTGCATATAAGAAAACAGAAAAAATAGAAGGAAAAATAAAATAAGATTAAATTAACCTTTAGCACACTACATTATTAATATTACTTTCTTTTTCACTGCATTCTTTTTCAAGGTTTCTCAATTGCAATGTCCTTATTGTTAATTTCACTCAAAGATGTTTTTTGTTGCTATAGGATATGAAATTCAAACACCCTATTGTTCAGGGATCAGAGTCACCGTCAGTGGCAGGATAAACTTTTTGTGCAGCAAATGAAGTCATATATAGAGTGATAAAGGTTTAGAATGATGAGAGGGTGGTAGGGTTCCAGGTGTGGGATTGATATCAAATATATGTATTTTGTTATGGAGTTTTGGTATCTGTCAGCACATTAATAACTAAGATATGAATTGGCTGGTGTGACTTCAATACTGCCTTAACTGTATCAGCTGCTCTTACCTGTTGAGCTACAAGGAACTTTACGGCAAGCAGAAGATAAAATCTACCTCTCACTTTCTCACTATTGGATGTTATTGTTTTTAATACATTAACTGCCAGAAGCCAATTACAAAATTTGACTTTAAATGCCAATTTTATAAGAACCAATTTAGACAATAAAATCTTTTTCAAATGTGCCTCATTTATGTATTATAATTCCAATAAATTTTTTCATTCAAAAGTTTGTTTTTAATTGTCAGTACAATTTTTTTATTCCCACCTTAAACCCCAGGTACCAATAATTTGTATGAAAAATAACAAAAAAATCTTGTGGTTGTAGCCTAATGTCAAGGTGACAAAAGCAAGATAACTATTGGGAGGTGTCATAATAAAACTGTCAATCATGAGTTATCTGGTGGTTGACAGTCAATGTATTAAATTCATATTATTATTAGTATCATCAATATTATTTTTTTATTGAATGAATCTTTTCAAGTATTATTATTATAATTCATTTATCTTAGTATTTTTTTTAATTGTTTTTTAATGCAAGCTTTCATCAAAATTAAAGAAAAAGTTATATTAAAAATTTAGGTTTTCTTTTTCCATCTTGAATCTTGCTGGGAACACAGATTGACTGTCCAAGGAAGATACAATTAAAATTAAGATGAAAGAAATATATGTTATAGTGGAACACACCTATTCTATAGTTAATAGACTCTCCCACCTATAATAAGTAGGAGTAGTATGAGTAATGAAGGAGTCGCTCAGTTGGGTCGGTCAGTCAGTTGGTCGATGCCGGCCAACTGTTAATCGGATACTAAAGTATCAGCGACTGCAACTAGATTTCTCTGCGTCATTACCTATTATATCAAGTTCCTAACGTTTTGTACGTCGAACCTATTTTAGGACCGACTTAGTACAAATACAAGCCTCCACTGTGAAACCACTCCATAACACACTCGGCAACGAGGATTCAAACTCATACGGAGGAAAAAAAAAATTTGCTCGTCACAATTATTTCTGCGACAAAATCTCGGATTCACATTTAAAAAAAAAAAAAAAAACTTGGCAAAGTTTTTCGAAAGACAAGACGTCAACTTAGTGATGAAAAAAATCAGTTGTATTCTAAACTGTGAAAAGATTTTTTATTTTTCTCGATAAGACAGTTTGCTCAAATGGGTCACAAATTGCAAATTCGTAGGACCCCCCCCCTTACAATATTTAAGCATTGTGTAAACTTTTGTGAAGATGGAGAAATGCAAAAATAAATTCCAGGAATTTTTTAAGTTCCAGATGGAACAACAGATGACAATATTAGACCAACAGAAGACTGTGACACTATTTAGGGTTGCATGAAAAAGAAAAAAAAGAAAAGGAGGCAAGAATTAATTGAGGTGATAAGAAGCTATCATGAAAAGACACTGAGCGATGTTATTTTTTCTAACAAAGAAAAGTGGTAAAGATTTTATTTTCATTAGCGAAGATAGCTGTCTGCCCATGGCGATAATGAAAATTTCAAATTGATCAAGTGGCCTACAAAACAGAATGCTGAGAGATAATATCAGTCAGGTCACGCACTGCCGGAGAAAAATGGACCACCCGCAGAGTACAAGAAAGGAAAGATTAAACCTTTAACTATCTGCGGAAATATCATTTGAGAAGAGCACGTGTTTTGTGTCGGAGCTGGCCATGATAGAAAAATTATTTTATCGGAACGAATAATTGGCATCAGGGTGCAAAGTCGCCAGATGACCACCCACTTGATGCTGGCGAAAATCTTGATGCAGATTTAGAATTATCAAGGAACCTCAAACCCCAACAGGCCCACCCCGGTTTTGGTCGGCGTCCATATAAGCAGAGTCGCAATGAGTAGACGGCAGTTAGTTGGGGTTGAAGAGACAGGCAAGCAGTTGAGTCGGAGTTGGAAGTTGGAGAGAGAGAGACGCAGAATTGAGCTGTGAGCTCTGAGGCCCGCGAGATTCCACGCAATCACAACCTCTAACCAAGAACAATTTATTTTTGAAGAACGACTTAGGCTCACACCATCAAAACAAGTTTTACGAATATCACCTGAAGATACATCAAAAAACCAATTATCGAAAAACAACTTAAGATATTAAGACTCGCCTAACAAACGCAAAGTGTCACGTATCCATATTAGCGGTTTGGGAGAAAGACGCAGTCCTGTATTCAGCAACCAGATATAAAATATTGTTATCCTTTTTTAACACATTTGAACTTTTCAAGTTGTTACTTTATTTTCTTTTACATATACTTGTGCAGTATTACCCTTGTTCGGACTCGACTTGCATTACGGCCGGCGACTGATTGATTTCGTCTACCTAAGATCAAATCACAACGTGGGTAGGTTAGACTAGAAATCAAAACAGTTACTTCGGTAACCAGACATTGGAGGCAAGCTGGGAACAACAAGGCTGATACTGAATCTAACCAGATTCCCATCCGAATCAGCAAAAGGTTAAAACGTCACATTTGGTGCCGCGACCAATACCAAGTCACACTGGACGTCACAGAACAGGATAGGACGGTGACGGTGCAGAGAGGGACGGGGTGACGTCACAAGACATTCCAGATGCAACTACAGGAGGAAACTTTTAATAGACAAATGCAGTTTCAACGAGAAATGGAACAGATGCATAAGGAGTTTCAAAACAAAATTCTGGAAATAACTGAGAAGAGGAAAGAGAAAAATCTACAAAATGATTCTTTCCCAAAGAATACAATATGGAATTCAATTGAAATATTCACGTACAGTCCAGATGAAGAGATAACTTTTGAGGAGTATTATAAAAAATATATGGACGTGTATAACAAGGACTGCCACTCATGGTCTGAAGGAAAGAAGGTTAGACTTCTTTTAAGCAAGTTAGGAACTGCTGAGCATAACAAATTGGTAAAATACATTTTACCGAAAAAAAACTAGCGAGTTGACTTTTACCGAGGCGGTAAATATATTAAGTGAATTATTTAGTAAAAAGACATCTTTGTTTCACAAGAGGTGGAAATGTTTGAATCTGATGAAAGATGACGAACAAGACTATATAACACACGCAGCCAATGTGAACAAGCATTGTGAAGAATTCAAGCTGGTGGAGTTAAGTGCTGACAATTTTAAGTCCTTAGTGTTTGTTCAGGGGCTGGTATCGGAAAGAGACGCAGAGTTGAGAAAATTAGTGCTGTCAAAATTGGTAAATGAACCAAGAATTACGATACAGAAGTTGGCAAAAGAGTGCATAAGATATGTTAGCATAAAGAAAGATTCGAAAAAGATACAACAGTCTGGCGTTTCGCATGTAAGGAAAATACATTACAAAAAAGAAAGTCAGTCTACCAAAAAGAATTCTAAAATTGCGGATTATCAAACAAAAAGTGAAATACCAGAGAAAAATAAACAAAATCTATCGAAGCCATGTTTTGCTTGTGGGGAACTTCACTGGTACAGATATTGCAATTTTAGGAATAAAAGTGTTTCAACTGTAAAAGAGTGGGTCATAAAAGCTTGCACTGCAGGTCAAAAAATAAAGACAATAAAATAAGAAAATTAAAGTCTGACAAGGTGAACGATGGAATAACCAGTAAATTTGTTACCGTCGAAATAAGTAATAAAAAAATTAAAATGCAACTCGACACTGGTTCCGACCTATCTATCATAAATTTGCATACGTGGAAGAAGTTGGGGAAACCAACTTTAATGAAAACAAATAAAATCGCGAGGTCAGTGACAGGAGAAAAAATACAATTTATTGGAGAATTTGTTACAAATGTCACGTTAAATAAAAAAACATGAAAAGCTAAACTATTTGTCATAGAAAATACCACAAACTTACTTGGTACGAATTGGATAACAGAATTCCAATTATGGGATCTACTGATAAATTCTTTCTGTTACAAGGTAGATTTTTTAAACTCAGAAGCCCAAAAATTAGTAAAGAAACTTAAGGAAACATTTCCTACTGTTTTTTCTCCAGGATTGGGAACGTGTACCAAGATGGAGGCAAAATTACAGCCAAAAGCAAAGTAATGTGCTGCTTGCTTCAATTGAACAGATAGATAAAGAATTGGACAGATTAGAGAAAACCGGTGTATTTAAAAAAGTTGAATGGGTAACACCTACGATATATGTGAAAAACAAGCTCCAGAAAGTAAAGATGAAGCTGACACCGAGAAAAACTGGGGAGCGAGTTACCTGCAGCCAAGGACATGCAGTATTATTAAATGATTTAAGTCAACTGAAGTCACCACTGAAAACGTTAAGAAGCACAAGATCAACATAAGTAAAGCTAGAGGCTGAACAAATAGAACCACAAGAAGAACCTACAGAAACTCCATCCTTAAGAAGCTCAAAGCGGATGGTTGTTTCTGGTAACACTATGGAGGTACCAAAAAATAGTAAAGTGGATTGGCAATATGATTTACTTGGTGAAAGGCGAAAAATTCATGTGCAGTAACTAGATCAGACAACGTTTTTCAGACGTGGGTGACAGCGGTCCCATGGAAAAAAACGCCGATGGAGGTGATTTCCAATACGTTTGATCTAACAATGCCTCCAACAATTTTACCCGAGGTACACCGATCCAGAAGAAAAAAAGAAAGGCGACTGATCATTTAAAAGTGGATCAAAAAAAACGTAGGAGATATGCTATTGCTAAAAAAAAAAAAAAAAAAAAAAAAAAAAAAAAGAGATTTTTTTTGTTTTTTTTCTTCATATTTCCTGTAAAAAATGAAAAGTAAATAAAGAAAACCGTTTACTCCTACGGAGTAAAGTTTTAGTGGGGGCTGTTATAGTGGAACACACTTATTCTATAGTTAATAGACTCTCCCACCTATAATAAGTAGGAGTAGTACGAGTAACGAGGGAGTCGCTCAGTCAGTCGATGCCGGACAACTGTTAGTCGGATACTAAAGTATCAGCGACCACAACTAGATTTCTCTGCGTCATTACCTATTATATCAAGTTCCTAACGTTTTGTACGTCGAACCTATTTTAGGACCGACTTAGTACAAATACAAGCCTCCACTGTGAAACCACTCCATAACAATATAGGATTAAATGCATGTTCACCCTTGGAAGTAGTTAGAAAAAAAAATGAAGTGATTGAATCAACTCCACCTCAATTGAAAATCATCTGAAATGGCTTACCGAATTTACTAAAGCCAACTTCTGCTTGACAATCTGTTCTGTGTTGATACGGTAGGTAGCATCTTCAGGGATCTTGTTGAGTGTACGTAATATTTTTTCATAGAGAAGCTTTAATGACTGCAATTAAAAGAAAAAAATATTAGTCATACATGATATTCCAGTGTCATTATATGAAAATTATATACATATACAAGGTGGGTGCTAAGAAATACACTAAATCAGATTACACATACATAGCAGTGTTTTTTTTTTTGTTGAATCAGGATCAGGATTAATCTCATACAAAGCAAAGTGGGCCCTGCATGATACAGAATTTGTCATAATGATTTGAGGCAAGGTTTAATAAGGCTGGATGCTCTTCCTGATGACCAACTCAAATACTTACAGTAGTCCAAGTACACCATTGAGACACCATCTCTAGGAAGGCTGCTATTCAAGGCTTGAGACTTCATCCTAGCTATATATATATATATATATATATATATATATATATATATATATATATATATATATATATATACACACCAAGTTCTAATAACTAGGATGGATTTTTAAATGTGAATTAAGTTTAAGCGTCTCATGATTTTTTTTCTTTTTCTTTCAGATTTAACAACTTAAGTCTTTGTCAATTTCAACCATGGAAAGATTAACAATCAAAGTGTTAAAGTTATCAAAGCCTATTACGAAAATGGGCATTCAAACAGAATTTGAATTAGAAGTTCTCACATCGCATCATCTCTCGAAACAGCAAAGTCAATTGTCTATCACGATCATGCAACTTGATGCCTTTTCAACACCCACAGAGCCCACCTGTGGTTTATACTGCAATGATGCTGAGCTGACCTTAGTTACAGAGAGAAGCATGTTATCTAGTGTAATCAAAAATCCATCTACCCAATTTCACTCCGGCATTGCCTTTTCCAGCTATGATCATGCATGCATGCATATATATATATATATATATATATATATATATAAAGGGTGCTGATGGGGATTCAACATTGTATTGAACATGAAGGGGAGTATTTTGAATATGTTAAATAGTTTGTTAATCCTTACAAATCATGTCATTTTGATGTTACAATACTCTTTTAAATTTTGTTAAACTACTGTAATTTATTTTTGTTCGATAAAAGTTAATAATTTAAAAAAAGGACATTACTTTTGCCTCGCCTGTGTGTGTGTGTGTGTGTGTGTGTGTGTATATATATATATATATTATGGGCAAGTGGTTAGAACGCTCATTTTCCAAGCATGAGACCCGGGTTTGAATCTCGCCAAGGGTTGATTTGTCAGGAAGGTGACTTCTTGATGTTATTGTAACATCAAAATGACATGATTTGTAATGATTAACAAGCTATTAGGTTGGCGCAAAAATAATGTCGTTTTCTCACATATTAACATATATAATAAAATAAATTAAACTTGTTCACTTATTGAGACTATCTCTACTCCGAGTTTTGTGAAATTACATCCACTCTTCAGAAGATTTATTCGTAAATTGGATTTATTTTCATCAATCATCTTTTCCTTAAAGACATTTTATGATGTAAACTAGCAGAAATATGTGACATTAGAATTCAACTTAAAGTTGTATTAATATCAAACTTCCAATTATAAACAATTATTTAATACATATAGTTGGACAAATCCATATCTTTACACTCAAGTATAAACACAGCGACTGTTCACCTACAGACCTAAGTATAAAGATGGCCAATGTTTATAGACCTGAGTATAAAACATGATCAATGTATTGAAGTCTTTAGATAAACATTGTTTGCAAGCATTCATGTCGTAGGTAGGAGATTTTATTTTCTTTGTAGGGAATGCAGTCAGCATATTCATATGTTGTTTTCTTAGAATGGCCTTCAACTAAGGCTTGAGAGCCTCATTGTGTGGACAAGAGATGGACTCATGTCTTTCCCAAAGGCATTAGAGCAGAGTGAACATAACAGGCTCAGGCAGAATATGAACACAACTTACCATTTCCACTTCCTGCAGTAGTAACCATTTCATTACCCACATATGATCTGTACCACGCTAAGCTTTATAAAAATTAAATTCTTTCTATTAAAAGAGATTATGAAATTTGGTTCTATTATCTGACACAAGTGACAATTACACACATATTTTAATGTAATTTGACAAAAATTGTGGAAAACTTTACAAAGGAAAGAAAATAAAATAAAAAACAACTTACATGGTGTGGGTGCTTAGCCACTTGCAGGCCTGTCAAGCCAGTGGTCTGTGAAAAAAAAAAAAAAAAATGAATAACTAATATAATCCCAATAATAATAAAAAGGGGTGAAGAAAATTTCTCAAATCAAGCCACTTCACAAAATCTCACCAAATGATCAAACATGAATGGCTTTTTGGCTGAACTGAGAACTTTTCAGCACCGGTGCGATGGGTAAATTGTTGACATTTTATATTTGTAATTTTGCACATGCATGTTGTTAGTTTTTGATTTTGTTGACTACACAATATAGTAGGGGCAGTTGGGCACTGTCTGCACTGCTTGGCATTCACATCGGAAGCTCCAATTCAAACATGTCAGAGTGTTTGGGTGTCAATCTGAAGACAGTTCGAGGAGTCTAATGGTGATTATGAAGGTATGGCAACTCAGAAAACTCACTCTGAACTCCCAAATTTGTTGGTGAGGGCTTCAGACTCAACACAGAGGCCTACATCAAACGCTTTGAGGAGGTAGTGTTGCCTTGAATCAAGAGGGTGGCCTTCTGGAAGATCCTATGTCTGCACCATGCTACACAAACAGAAGAACCCAGTCATGGCTGTCAGATAATTTCGGCGACCCCATCACCTCTTACATCTGGCTACCTAACTCCTCAGACAGCAACTCCCCTTGATTATGTGTGTGATGCAGTTGAGCTAGATACTAACAAAACTCCTTGTAACACTAATGATGAACTGAAGGCAAGGATTATGACAGCATTCACCAACTTAAACAAGGAGACCATCCAGAAGTGTTACAGGAGATTCTGAAGTCAATGGCGATTTTATTGAATAAATTTACTCTTTATTATTTCAAGATATTTTTGTGTAATTTTTGTAAAATATATGCCAATGTTATTTTGATTTTTGTGCAATTTAGATGAGAATTTATCCATCGCACGTGGTAATAGACTCTAAACATGATTGGCTTCTTGTACCGCTCCAGTAAGTACCTGACTCCTTATTCTATCCTCTACCTTTATAAGAGCCAGATCAGACTAAAAATGGAGTACTGTTGCCATATTTGAACAGGAGCTCCTCAGTTCTCACTTTCTAGTCTTGATAGAGTTTAAAAGCGTCTTAAAGTCCCAGTTGGAGAAGAATTATTTTCCACCCTCCAAATCTCAAAGCTCTATCGCTACTTCCATGTAAAGTACATGGATAATCTACATTCCTTGGTTTTAGCAGATCTAACCTTCATGGCTAGAACTCAACATACCACTTACATCATAGCAAACCATCCACATTCCCTCTGTATTCCATCAGCAAGAAGAAAGTTCCACTCAAACATCTTCCTGTAAACCACTACCCTGTGGAACAGACTCCCAAGAGGATGTTTTCCCGATCACTACAATTTTAACCTGTTCAAGCCTAGAGTTAACCATTATCTCTCTCTCTCTATATATATATATATATATATATGTGTATATATAATCTTATAGATATAAGTAAATATACTCATCTGGAAAAACTTTAGGTGTATTGGCTTGTAAATGAACAAACCAATACCCACGGAAAAATAAGGTATAAAAAAAGAAAGAACTAAGATCATGTAATTCAGGTGAAAACAAAATCGTTCAGAATCCAAGCCAAAGGTCCAAAGGAAAAAACCTCCGTCACGAGTAATAGTAAAAATAACTAAGCAATGTGCTCAGTACACTAAGTAGAGCAAAACTAACTAAAAACCTAAAGACCCAGGCAAACCTACCTAGGTTTCACCTATGCAGATTGTCAGGGTACGCCTGCCAAAGAGGTAACATTAGAACAAAATATAAATAGCCTACAACATAAAAACATAACCATGTGACAAAAAAAAAAACAAACAAAAAAAAAAAAAAACAGTAAAACAACAATGGGAGGGGTTAAATACATATTTATTCAATAACTAAAAAAAAAAAAAAAAAAAAACCTATTCTAGTAACCAGTGTTTCCTATGTCTACAGATTTAGCAAATTGTTGGGTTCTTTATACAAAGTGATGACTAAGAACAAAATTTATTACCTGCTTTATACTTTTGGCATTTCTTTAATATTTCCCATTTCAAAATGGAGTCTTTATTATAGTCATGTTTAATTTTCCATACGTAAGTGGATAACGTGGTGTTGTATTTGTATCTTTCATTATTAAAACTACTAAGATGGTTATAATATATTTTAAAACTATTTTGGGTAGATCCTATATATACATTTGGAATTTCCTCATTATTACTAAGTTCATCCTTGTATATTTTTACTTGGTATACCACACACTTTTGCTGGCACTTTCCCTGGAGGGGGCAGGTATTCTTATCCCTACAATTACATTTGGCCATTGTTCTACATGGTTTGTCCTTAATTTTTCTCATATTGCATCTATTAATTAAACTAGCCACATTGGGCATACAACTATAGCTTAATTTAACAGTTTTATTAAAGATTTTACATAACGTATTTGTGGGAAATTTTGCTCTAGTAATCTAAAAAATACTTTACCTATATTAGTTTTCACTGCTGAATTATATGGGGGGCTGAACCACAATATATTTCGACTTCTAGTTCTGTGTTTGTTTTGTGTTCTAGGGTTCATCATTCATATCAATAAATTCTAATTTATTGTTATGTCCACTTTTCTTTAGAGCCTCTTCATAGATTATTTTATTTTCGTTAAAAATATTATCATTTGATGAATTTGTGAGCAGTCAATGATTAATACCTTTATGTATCTACTTCAAGATATGCACCGGGTGATTAGAACCTACATTAATGTACTGCGGGTACTGGTTATCCTTTCTATATGGTGAAACAGCGCCATCACGTAGATCCAATATGATATCCAGGTAACTGGTAACTTTTAGGTTTATTTCTATATCAAGGTTAAATCTGAATTTTTTAAAAAGCCAGTGGAGTTTTTTTCGGATTATGTCACATTTCCTAGGGTTGCTTTTGTCTACTATTGAAACCAAACCCAGCCAGGCAAACCTATCTAGGTGAAACCTAGGTAGGTTTGCCTGGCTCTTTAGGTTCATAGTTAGTTATATATCTCCTCCTATCTATATAAACTACCCCTTCACATAACCCTCTACCTCGAGTGGCATTGTACAAGGTAAACCTTAGAAAAAAAATTACACAAAAATAAATAAATACCGGACTGAAATGAAAAGCAGAATCTCTTAACATTATAAGCACAAAACAAATTATGTAGCAGAATATAAAGACGACGTCTTTGGGATTGGGAAGTTGTTGTCCCCTGTTCTCAATGTCCCCAAGTATTTGATGCTTCATGAATTCATGTGAAAGAGTTTTGTATAAACTTAAAGGACCAGAGGGTTTTGTTGTCATTTAAAAAGTGTCTTTTGTTCCCAGATAAATAGTGATCCCTTCCACTGCAATGATAATTCCACATTTTCAGTCATATAATGATAATGGTAATATTAGCCTTTTCCTTATAAGGAAACATTCGGCATTCATTGACTGAGTAGACAGTGCTGCTGTTGGTTGAAATTTATAAAATATTTTTCATGAAAATAGGTTTCTCAAGTCCAGTAGCTGTTTTCACGCTTTCCAGTATTGATGGGGGTTTCCTTCTTAATATTTTATTTATTTTACATGAAAAGAATATACGTTTATACTTTTTAGATAAAGAAAAAGAAGTTTGTATTGTACACCAAATAGGAGGCAATAATATCAAGACTATATTGTAATATAATATATATATGATGTCAAACACTACGAAATGGACAAAGTCCGACAATTATTTTAATATATTTTATTGTTATATGTTATTTATATAGACACAAATATTTAAGTAAATAATCTGTTTATAATAAACAGTATTAACAACATCTACTGGCCTGAATGTCTGAGAAATTTTCATAGAAAATATGCGTTCTTTATTATAAACACAGCATTTACTTAAATAGTTGTGTCTGTATAAATAAAATATATTAAAATAATTGTTGGACTTTGTCCATTTTATAGTGTGCGACATCATTTGTTTACATTTACATATGCTTTAAGCAGATATGAACATTCGAAGGAAAACATGGAAAATTGTAGTTTAAAAGCAGTAAAAGTAACCTTGCTAATCAGACGCTCATCTGTAGTCAAACTGGTATAGCACATCAAGCTATATGACAGTTCCGTGTAGGATACATGTTTGATTCCTGTTGGAGGATGCATATTTTCTATAAAAATTTCTTTGACATTCAGGCAGGTAAATGTTGTTAATACTGTTTATTATAAACAGAGCATTTACTTAAATATTTGTGTCTATATAAATAATGTATAACAACAAAATATATTAAACTATATATATATATCTGACATAACAATATAGATTTTTATATATCAAGAACGATATTGGGGAAAATGTATGACAAAGTGGAATAAGTTTTCTTGTGATATGTTTTGTCCTTTATGACTTCATTGGACTTCACTGGACTAAATCCGTTGTGTTGGTGCATCTACACATGCATCCTTTGTTCATGATAGAATATTATTATAATAGAATAATATATAAAAATATTTTAAAAGATCTCAACATTTGACATTCATTGACCAACCATCCAGTAAGGCTTTTGGTTGAAATTTAAAAAATCTATTAAAACTATTTTTCTGTCCATTAGCTGTTATTGCTCTTTCCAGTACTGATGAGGAATTGCCTTCCTATCCTTTGCTTGAAGTAGCATGGAATGTCAATATCTTAATTATGATATTATTTTCTCTTCTGGTTACATGTGATGATAATGACTGAGAAACCCTAATATTGGTATATTGATATAGACAACAAAAGATTCAAAGGGAAATTCAATTTTATGCAGGTCAATTACATGACTATTTTTTTTTTTAGATTTAAACATGTTGATTGTCAATCCAAAATCAGTAGGGTCATGTGGGGGTCACTTTTTTTTTTTTAAATAATTTCTAAAAGTAAAAGAATATGTTAGGTATCACTGAAAGCGTTTGCGATAATATTTTTGTTCTTTTAATTTAATAGAATGGTTAGAATTTGTTGTAATCTTTAGACTAGTAGTAAAGGTGACTAAGTTTTTAACATTTTTTTTATTTATTTTATAAGTCATAGGTCACTATATAAACATAAAAATTAGTGACTTTTAGTTTTAAACTTTTTGTAATTGAAAAAAAATTTGTTTATATTTCTGAGATAAGGCATTATGTACACTACTTACATTATTTGGACTATTGTCCTCATCTTTGTGGCCATATTTATTATGTTTTGACCATTGTACACTCAGGCTTTCTTCAGGTGGTTGGAATGTCGAACAAACCCTTTATTTCGCTCACTGGGGTAGACAGTTCTAGTTCCACATGCCATGTTTAGCCACCTGAAGAAGGCCAAAGTGTACAATGGCCGAAAGATTGTAATAAATATGGCGACAAAGATGAGGACAATAGTCTGACTCTGAATAATATATATAGTGAAAAAAAATTTAAACTATAATTTTAATATTATTCACCAATATTTCTACATTTGATTAACTCTAGAAATACAACATTTGTAAATGAATCAGTGGTAAAATTGCAAATTAGGACCCAGAAACCAATTTTAAAAAAGAGAAAGTATCATTTTCTGGTGTATAAAAGCCTGAATATTCCAAAACCAGCATTAAAAATTTGCGGAAACCTACCGTTTAGGAGATATTGACAATCTTAGTTGGGTCTTTCTTTTGTGTCTTGGCTACAGCCATAGTCTTTCCTCTTCTTAATAATAACAAACATTTTGACTTTAGTTTAAAACTTTGTTTTTAAGTTTTTTTTCAGTGTAAGAGTGGAGGTACATAAAAAAATGCATTATTATTACAAAAATAGCAATAAAAATTGCGGAACGTCCACCTTTTAGGCGAATACAATCTTATCGGGGTCCCTGGTCCAGCTTGGGCGCCTCAGTCAGGAATCTGTTAAGGTGCTTGGATTTTTTTTTTTAATTATCCAGTAAAATGGGTGAACTTTCACGCAATAATCGAGGAAGCCAGCACACAGTAATCTCGTCCGGTAAAGGGCAACCATACTGTACCCGGGTCCCAAGTAAGGTTGCGGTAGATTTCCGCAAATTTCTAATGCTATTTTTCGGAATAATAATCATGCATTTTTTTTTTATTTACTTCTACTTTTGCGTTGAAAAAGATTCCAAACCTAATGAAAACAAAGATTTAAAATCAAAATGTTTATTGTTAACTTAAAGAGGAAAGACTAAATGTCGTCCGGGCAGTGGTTGCCAAGACACATACCCAAGCAAGATTGTAGGTTTCCTCAAATTTTTAATGCTGTTTTTTTTTGTTACCCTAGAAATAACGCTTTTTTTAAAAAAAAAATTGGTTTCTGGAATAGAAAGATTATGTTACGTCAATCTCTTCTTAGCATTCGAAATCCGAGGTTTTATTTTCAAATAACGACCTCTAGAAATACAAACAATTTATAGATGACAGAGAGATCTTTTTCAGAAAACAAAACAATTACTTTATGGAAAAGATGAAAACAGAATTAATAAAGAGTTTTATCAAGTGGGTATTTTATATGAAGAATAAAAATTTTAAATTGTTTTAATAAAATTTTACTTAAGCAAGAAAAAAAATAAACCTTTCACCGAACAATCCCAAGGACATCGGTTCAACTAAAAGGATAAACATTGGTGCTATATTAAGACTAACAAATTAATAAAACTCAGACTTTCATTAAAAAACATTTAATAACTTATAAGCTAAGAATCAAAAGCTACTCGCATTATTTAGCATTCCAGGGAAAGAAAGTATTTAAAATAATATTAACAAGGTTAACTCACCGTTTTAATCAGACCCGCCATGTTTGCCAATGTTTAACGTGAACTCAGAGTTATCTCCCTTTCAAAGTAGTAGTCACTAAATTTCGTTTAGTCCTTGCACAAGGCTATACTATAATGAACATTTCTAGTGAGAATTGGATTCGCTACACTAGCGAATTCATCTGCAATATATAATTACTAATCAGCGTTACAATTGGTGCCTAAGGTGATAATAATTATAAAATTTTAATTTACAAAAGTAAAACGCTTAATTTTTTAAAATATCATTTTTCCAGCTTTTTTAAATTTTACTTTTTAGCCCAAATGGCTTTAAAAAAATCACTTTTTTTTAGGTGACAGATATAAGTTTAAAAACAAATAGGAAAAACCAGAGTAGTCTTCTTAAAAAACAACAAAATTCATGTCACTTTTTAAGCGATTATAAGACGAGATACAGTTGCCTCTCCCCAAGAGGCCGAATATGACACAAGGTCAATTTAAATGCAAAACCGAACAGACATGTGTATGTAGTGGAGAATTAACCCACTCACACCAGTTCTTGATGTAGATATCAGATCGTACCCATAACATCACCTTGTTATATTTACTAAGCTTATCTTGGTACATGTCCACCAAGTGAGGATCGAACTCACTACTCAGTAAATAATAGTCAATCAGACTAATTTGCTAATGTACCCACATACAAAAAAGTATAAAAAGTGTATAAAAAAATCGGTATCCCGTATCACCCCATGCAAGGCAGTAAAGACACTAAGACACCAAACAAGGGGAATAATTAGGAGCAGAAACAGAATGAGCGGGAAAAGAAAAGAGTAATCAAGAGGGCAGTAGATAGCGATTGACATTGCATTTCAATTTTTGCAGATTAATGTTGGCTAGAAAGCAAGGAGCAAGAAGTGCGAGAAAAGCAACTGTTAGCCTAGAATTTACAACTGCATCTAGCCAGCTCAGCTGTAAATTGATGAGATCTCGACGCCAGTCTAGTACTGCGATTAAATTAAAAATACTCTAGGTACCATAACGAAGAGCTCATCCAAGCATTTAACATGAAAGTATTTATAGAAAAGGCACTTACGGCGGTGGGAAATTGACTGGAGCCGAGCTGTCAGATCAAAACCAATAATATTGCTAATTCTTCTTTGGATTTTATCAGGGTGCTCAAGGTAAATAGCAAGGCACTGGAACACATGTAGCAGTAATATTCTAAGCATGGACGAATGGTAGGTTTATAGATATGTAAGATAGATTCTGAAGAGAAAAATTGTCTCACACGACACAGTGAAACAACTTTCTTAGCAGCTGACCGAGCAATGGACTCAATATAGTCTTTCCACTTAAATACATTTCAACCTAAACAAGGCAATACAACCACTAAGACTCAAGAGCTTACTGAGTGTGAGATGCTATGAGAAAAATAAACATTATTGACGAGAGGACAATAAAAGAACAGATATTAAGAAGAAAATGATTGACACTGCATTTAAACCTTCGAAAATCAAAAACTGCAAAAACCTGGAAGAAAGTTCCACAGGCGTGAAGCACGAGAGAAGAAGCTGCTAGCATATAACATGGTTACATCTAGCTATTTCAACTGTAAAATGATGAGACCCAATTGCCAATCTAGTACTGCGCTTAAATTCATAAAGTCTAGATACGAACAATTGGTATGAAAATATTTATGGGAAAGGCACAGGGAAGCTACGTTATGACGGTAGGAAAGTGACTGAAGCTGAGATACCAGGTATATCAATAACATTGCAGATTCTTCTTTGTATTTTATCAAGAATCTCTAAATACATAGCCGAAGCTGGGAGGCCCTAAAGACTACAAACGGAACAGAATTGTTTTTTAGCCTACTCCCAAAGCAGGCGATGCTGGCCACAAGCAAACATGAATGGTGCATAGACAAGCAGCAATTAGTAGAGGAAGATGAACAGGCATCAGGACAAAGTGTTTCAGTCATTTTCAAACAAATACATGTATTTGGATTTCGTCCCCAATGCCATGATTTTAACTGCAAAACAAATGCGTTTTTAACAATTCTCTATTCTCATCCTCGTTGTATAATGTATTTCTTCTATAAAGTATGTCTTTCTAAACTATTCAATTATATTGTATTTGTTCATCAGCCACGACTCAATTTGGGGAGTCGCCAAATTTCCCATACTTCTCTTATTTTTCATTTTTCTATTTTTTTGTCTTTTTTTCTATTTTAGTACTAAGAAAATGAAGTGTACATAGCATAGAGGATATTAACTGTGACAGTTTGCATTGGTGGAACTAAGCAATGTATCTCGTCAGGACATTTGTCATGGAATCAGCGATAGAATAGAGTGAGGCAAGCAACGTTTCATCTCTGGGAAAGTGGGTCTAGAGGTGGAAAATAATTATCTCATAATAATGGGTTGATTTGTTCAGCTCGGTATATACATATCTAAAGATCCGCTGTGAAAGTTCAACTCCGTTTCTGTTTGGCTCACAACTTGATATCAGGGTTGGGAACAGCTCTTGTTTCTGATTCTCTCGCTAGACTAGGCTGTTCGCATCCTGGTCGGGGTAGCTTCTGATTGTTTGGTCGAAATATGACTTTATGGCCATTTTTAGAGATGGTAAAGTTTTGGTATTTTTGTTATTATTTGCTTACTTTTACTTATTAATTTTTCTGTCAGTACAAGCTGACCATTTTACATCTGACCATTTTCACTGTATCTTTGGCAATGGATTCTAAATGTGAGTTCAATTTGGGATCTGGGGGTGAAGTTGAAACGCAATAAAATATCAATGGGGAAAAAGCTGGCTGGTTCCATTCAATGCCTCAAAAATATTCCAACATCGCCGATCGGATCCCGAACTACCATTAGTCACGATTAATGAATGCCCCCTCGGGGAGGCCCCGTGTCGATTCACTCATACACTCTTCTATGCTGTAGTGCACTGTTGCCGTATTGTGTTAAAAGCCATCAATGAATTCCAGCATCGACACACCTTCGGACAAGAGAAATTGGATCACTGCTCTTTGTTCCTCCTTGGTGCACACTGTTAGTGGAGCGGTCATGTTTAATGATATCTTATGACGACTGTGTGTACAATTTTTGGCTTAACCTCGTATATTCTGTAAATTTGGTGCAAATATATTTGCATTATTTTTTTTTCACTTTTAATTTATTTTATTTCCCTTCTCGTTTTTTTTCTAAACCATCCCTTAGAAGTAACCTGGCAACCTATTTTTTGGTAGATCGCTGCTTTAACATAACACAAGGACATATGTGTGCTAAATTTATTCCTTTCGTATTCTGCTGGTATGAAGAACGTTCGATTTAAGTAGCTTCTTCCCAAGTACCACGATTTTGTGAAACGGACTCGCGAGAGGATGCTTCCTTGATCACTGGAATCGAAACCTCTTCAAGTCTAGGATCAACCGTTATCTACATTCAACAACCAGTTAAGTCACTTGAACTTATCTAGATTTATTGAATATCTACCTAAAATAGATAGATATGGTATGAAATCCTTGAGGTGTGAAATAGATCGTCACAATGCAGTGTTGATTTTTATATTCAGACAGACTATTTGTTTGTCTGTCTGTCTCTCTCTCTCTCTCTCTCTCACACACACACAGATATATATAGATATCAACAGATTTTTGTTCGAATGAACATTTCATATTTAGATAGACTGAACACATACCCACACATTTATATATGTGTATGTGTATATTGATGTAACAGGAAAGAACAGTTAGATTAATGGTCTAAAGTTCTTTAGTATTTATGTCTTTATTTTTAAAAAGCCTTGCTCGATACAGAAGTAGAGCTTAAAGTTATAATTCGAAATATATATATCTAAGTTATATATATATATATATATATATATATATATATATATATATATATATATATATATATATAGATAGATAGATAGATCGGGAGAAGTATTGATCATACAACAGAGAACAATTTTGTTGTGGCGGGACATAGTTTTCAAAGAGTAGAGTAGAATACAGACCTATAATGGAATTATCCAATATGGGACTCTCTTAGCTCAGGGCCCAATTGGGAATGATTAATCCAATAGCTTAACGCTGTCCCTAACACGCACGCACACATACACACACACAGACACACACACACACACACGCGTGCGCGCAGACACACACATATCTATATATGATAGTAAAGAGTTCTATAGATTTAAAAAGTAATTTATGCATATCCAATGAATACGTTTTCCACAACATCTGTTATACTCTGATTCAAATTAAATCTCTTTTTGACTCATTCTACATGTCGGCCGGATGTGAACGCTAAGAAAGTAAAACCAAAAATTAAAAAAAGTCGTCCTCTGCACAGAGGCCCGGAGCATCAGATCCAGCCCACAAAACAAATCTCCTTAAAAAAATATAGTATACAATATAAAAGAAGCCAATCACGAACGTTGCCACGAAAGAAAAAAAAAAAGACGAATTGTAAGAAAGCAGCTCATAAAGATTGAAACAGAATCACGGCGAACGGGCAAGCAGTCGGGCGCCACCGGCAAGTTCTCAGTGTCACCACCACGGTCAACCGGCCCGACACACGTATCAACTTCAGGTCCTACAAACTTTACTCTTCCTCAAAGTCGCTCCCTTTGCGCACAAAGACACTTTCCGTTCATATTCTCTCTATCGGCAATAGAAAGAATTTTATATTTACAATTCTTGTCATCTTTTCCTAAGACATTCATTGGCGGCATTTGTCGTTTCCTTTGTCCTCTCGTGCTACCATAAGCGTGTTTATAAAAAAATAATTTACAAATCTTCCACATCTCTAATCGCGGTAAACAACTAGCCGAACACTACTAGATTCCAGATACCATGGTATGAGGGTTAACAAGATAGTGTTGAAGGCGGCGACTTTACGTCAGGTGGCAAAAATGTTTATCTATTTCATGACAATCGTGGGTAATTTGAAACGATATGGAAGTCACGAGCAATTCGAAAGTTCTATGTTAAACTAATTTTCTCTATTTACGGGCTATACTCGTCAGTGTTTGCGCAATCAAATATTTGTAAAACTTAACCTATTTTTTCTACCTCTAGAGTGTTTATTCTGTCACTTACAGATGAGCGTCGACGCGAATAATTAGTAAGTAGAATGATTATATACTTAAATGTCATTCGAAGAATGTTTAAGTCTTAATTCACGGAGGACTCAGCAGGGTGATATTTTTGTGTGTCTATGATTTGGAATGTCTGGGAAAGAGTGTCGTTCGTTTGTAGAGAATGCATATAGTAATAAAATAAAGATGACTCGAGCTCGTGTCGGAGCGAATTGTCTGTCACCCGTTTGCTGGCTGCTGATTTAGTGTTAAAAGAGACAGAAATCGATTCCGAGATTTGGACTATATAAGTATTTGTATGTTACTATTTATATCTTATTGTTAAGTGAACATTGCTTACCCGCTTTGAAAACCACGATTTGAAACTCAGCTTTTAATGGGGTTAACATCATCGCAAGTGAGAAATATACAATTGTGTCAGTTACTAAGCAGATTCCTATATATATATATATATATATATATATATATATATATATATATATATATATATATATATATATATATATATATATATCCGCAACGTCGAGCCTGGTCAGTACCTAGATGGGTGACCGTTTGGGAATACCAAGAGTTGGATGTGCATCTTGTGCAATGAATAATGGCCCGAAATTGTTAATCGGTGAGCCGAGTTCCAATTCCCGTTGGGTTCATTATATTCACTTACGCGGAAATACACCTTGGGGAAGGTATGAATGGACCTCTTCCCCTTCAGGTATAGGCTAATTAGTAAAACTTGTATACCAAAACCATTAAATAAAAATAAGTCTTACAATTTTAAAAAATCCATTTTATAGCTTTTATAACAGGAGAGAACTAGGGGAAAAATTATTCTCACATTTGTATCTCCCCCTTTTATGGGCATTATTATATTCGTGATATAATAACACCGTACTTCATAGATGGAACTGGATTTCTGAAAGGAAAAAGAAATGATAAATATGCTTTGTTCTCAGAGAGATTTTTATACCACTAAGACATACACAAAATTATATATACATATATACAAGTGTCCGACGCAGAAAACAATATATTATATATATGTACACAGTAAAGCAGAGTGTAAGGAGAAACGAAAAGGAAGGATCTTACATGTAATATGAAGATACTCCCGTGTCTGGAGAAGCTATGTTTAGGACTTCTGATTCAAACGGGCTGGATTCATCTACAATGCCCCAGACGAGGAGATATTCCACGAACAGAAAACAGCGAGTTTTGGGTTTTCTCAAATTAAGGATTGCGACTTGGAGTTTCTTTCTATATCTAAGAAAGATATATTCTCAAAAAGAAAAGAGTATCATGGATTGTACGTTGCTGGGGAGGCAGACATAGCAAGATTTCGGTTTGAATGCTGTAAATAAAATGAATTTGACTGCCGCTTTCGTCACTTCAGCGTTTTCCATTGATGCGTAATTTTAACCGATGTTTACGTTTACACTCGTCCCTCCCCTACATATATATGTAACTCCATCATTCAGAACCTTAATTTATTCTGATGAAGTCCTTTTAACGTTATATAGAAATGTCCCATTTTGTCATTCAATTACCTGATATATATATATATATATATATATATATATATATATATATATATATATATATATATATAAAGATCTAAAAATAAAGTTTAAGCAATTATATATATATTCTGCTCACACGATATTTTTATAGATATAAGTATTTAAGTAAATGCTCTGTTTTATAATAAACAGTATTAACAACATTTACCGAACTCAATATCCGAGAAATTTCATAGAAAATATGTGTCCTCCGACAGGAATACGAAACTGTATCCTACACGGAACCGTCATATAGCCTGACGAACTATACTATTTAGCTACAGTGGAAGCGTCTGGTTAGCAAGGTCAAATTACTGTTTTTAAACTACAAATTTCCCATGATTTCTCTCAAACGTTCATATCTGCTGGAAGCGTATCATAACGTAAACCAGTAGTTCTCAACCGATTTGCGGCCATGCCCCACTTTGGTATTTCTATAGTTCTTGTGCCCCTCCCCTGTAATGTTTAATTCTTACATGTATGCCAATTACACATGTACGTACATACACACAAAATATTTTATGTATATGCATACTATGTATTAACACGCATTAATATTAACACTCTCACTCAGACTCACTAGAAAACAATTCACAGTTTAATAACTCATTCTAGAATTACCTCCTTATTCTGTTGATATGGTAAGCCAAAAGGTGTACATCGTACGCATGTCCCACCAAAATATTACCATGCCCCACCGGTGGGGCATGCAGCCCACGTTGTGAATCATTGAAGTAAATACATGACATTATACATTATGAAATGGACAAAGTCCGACAATTATTTTAATATATTTTCTGTACATACGTTATTTTAATATTAGGTTGGTGCAAAAATAATGACGTAATAATGTCGTTTTTCGACGTATTTTTTAACGTCAA
The DNA here is from genome assembly GCA_963932145.1 of Acanthosepion lycidas. Classification (NCBI taxonomy): domain Eukaryota; kingdom Metazoa; phylum Mollusca; class Cephalopoda; order Sepiida; family Sepiidae; genus Acanthosepion; species Acanthosepion lycidas. Next base: position 88,808,811 of record OZ010603.1, on the reverse strand, counting down.
AAAACGACATTATTACATCATTATTTTTGCACCAACCTAATACATACAAATATTTAGGTAAATGGTCTGTTTTATAATATATATATATATATATATATATATATATATATATATATATATGAAGAAAGATGAAGAAATATAGTTTTAAGTTGTGCTATATTTACGGGTTGAAGTGCTCAATATCAGAGATAGAGCGCATGTAAATATAAATATAAAAGTGAACATTGACGTCAGCACTCAGAGGCGACCGGCTGTTTCATGCTAGACGCAATCATCTCTCTCTCTCTCTCTCTCTATATATATATATATATATATATATATATATATATATATATACAGAGAGAGAGAGAGAGATTTCAAGCAAGGCAGTAAAACCACTAAGACACAAAGGTTTACTGGATGTGAAAGATTTAGAAATCAGAAACATTACTAATCAGAAAGAACAAAAGAAGAGTAATCAAGAGAACAGTAGATAACGATTGACATTGCATTTAAATTTTGGAAGATTAAAATTGACTGGAAAAAATGGAGTTCCACTAATAGAGTTCCACGGGCGAGAAAAGAAACTGTTAGTATAGAACTTACGGTTACATCTAAGCTGATGTCATATAGGACATAGATGAATGGAATACTCCGTTTATGATATAAGCAGAGTTGAAGATAGTTAGCATTACGTAAATTTGCTAATTGTACCTTCGTGTAGTAAACCGTCCATTTCATTACTTACCTCTGAGTTTGACTTTCTTATTTATTTCCTCTGCTATCCCGAAAACACAAGATACAACACCGAGTCAAATGTGAATTGACGAGATATTGTTGGAAGTTTAGTACTGCGCTTAAATTAATCAAATCTAGGTACCATAGCGAAGAGCATACCTGAACAATTACCATGAAATTATTTATAGAAAAGATACAGGGAGGCAACTTGACGACGGGACATCTTATTATAATTGTACTTGTTCCTTCCTTAGTTAGTTACTTAGTTCGTCCGTCCGTTACACTCTTCAGTACTGATCTATTGTCGGCGTCTCACTGGCGGCGATTTTCAAAGAAACACCCTCACCCACTCTATCTCACTCTTGCCGCCAACAATTGGCGGGCGATTTTCAAAGAAATACCCTCACCCACTACATCTCACTCTTGCCGTCAACAAATACCGGCGATTTTCAAAGAAACACCCTCACCGTCACCCACTCCAAAGCAGTTAGAGGATCGGCTATGGGGGATGCCTATAAGTCAATTTTTATCAATTTTGTCTTCATGTTTGGTATATATATATATATATATATATTTTTATTATCTTGTATTTTTTTTCTGTGTATACCCCCACTTTTTCGCCGCAAAACAGCATATGAAAAAGACCCCAAACTTAATAATAAATTTTCATCGTCAAAATGTTTATTATTACGAGGAAAAACCAAGGTATTTTTTATTATTTTATTAAAATTTTTGATTATTTTATTAAAATTTTAATCTTTTCTTACAGGTTCGAAATTTTGATAATTTTTTTTTTAATTCGGTGACCCGGGTCATATTTACGTTAGTGATTTTTGCACCTATTTTTCAGGTGAAAAACACATTGATTTGGAAATTCTTGCAAAAATCAAAAATTGTCGGATTTTGATGAAAATTTTAGGATTTATTTGGAAATGAAACAAAATATTTTTGTGTTCGTTGTTTTTTCTGAAAATTATAGTAAACATTTTTTTTTTTTTACATATGTTACAACCCACTTGCTTAATTTCATGAAATTTCGAAAACTTAAATTGGCCTCAAAAAATTTTACAGATGTTGCCACAATGGAAAAGTGAAAGTGCCTGCATTGCAACCATATCCAAACACACACACACACACACACACACACACACACACACGCACACACACAATTATTTGAGGGAAACAATCACGTTTATTTCTTAAACCTCCGTTTTTTCTTCTGTGTTCGGCCATCATACGCTTATAACAGTTCTTTGTGTCGTACCAGACAATTTTCTCGTCAGAATCCGTACCGCACATTTATTAATCTATCATTCGGCCGTGCATTAGGTGTTGCTGCCATATATGGTCTGGTGTCCCTTCTATAACTCTCAAGATTCTTGACAAAATTCAAAGAAGGGTCTATATTGTAATCGATCCTAACTTGGCTCATCGACTTCAGTCGTGACGTGGCTTCCCTCTGTCTTTTCTACAAATATTTTCTTAGCAATTGTTCTGATGAGTTTTCCTCCTTTGCGCCTCGATTACATGAATTTAATCGTTCTACTAGATTGGCAATTAGGTCTCACCCTTTTACTGTTGAATTAGCTAGCTGCAACCGTATGTTCTATTCTAACAGTTTCTTTTCTTGCCTTCCGATTTCTTGCTTTCTTGCTTACTATAATCTTCAAAAATTGAAATTCAATGCCAGTCTCCATCTTCTGTCTTCCTGAATTTTTGTTTTTAATTGTCCTTTCAGTTAGTTTTGTGTCATACGTGGTACACACTTAGGCGATCATGTATCGTTCGATATATAACTGACGAGGCAGATATTTCCTGCAGTAGGTTGCCATTTCTTTCTGTGATAGACCAGTTGCAATTCCAAAGCTATAGAACACGGCCTGCCCTGTTATTTATCCATAGCTGGTGGGAGAAAAAGAGGATTCATACCTTTCCCAAGGGTATCAGATCGGGTTCTACAGCCTTGGATGGCAACTGGACTACCGCAGAAAATGTTACTAGGACGCAAGGAGTTACTAGGAGTGACATAGAAGAGATAGGGCAATCAGTTATGTCCCATCCGTGATACACGCTTAGGCGATCATGCATTTTTCGATACATAACCGACGTGGCAGATTTTTTACCGCAGTAGTTTGCCATTTCTTTCTGCGGTAGACCAGTTGCCATCCAAGGCTATAGAACCCGATCTGATACCCTTGGGAAAGGTATGAATCCTCTTTTTCTCCCACCAGATATGGATACATAGCAGGGCAGGCCGTGTTCTATAGCTTTGGAATTACAACTGGTCTATCACAGAAAGAAATGGCAACCTACTGCTGGAAAAAATCTGCCTCGTCAGTTATGTATCACGAATGGCACATAACTGATTGTCCTTTCTCTTCTATGTCACTCCTAGTAACTCCTTGCGTCCTAGTGACATTTTCTGCGGTAGTCCAGTTGCCACCCAAGGCTATAGAACCCGATCTGATACCCTTGGGAAAGGTATGAATCCTCTTTTTCTCCCACCAGCTATGGATAAATAGCAGGGCAAGCCGTGTTCTATAGCTTTGGAATTACAACTGGTCTATCGCAGAAAGAAATGGCAACCTACTGCGGGAAAAAATCTGCCTCGTCAGTTATGTATCACGGATGGCACATAAACTATTGTCCTTTCTCTTCTATGTCACTCCTAGTAACTCCTTGCGTCCTAGTGACATTTTCGCCTTGCTTGGGGTGAAATGATAAAAAAGGAATATATGTGTTTTGTTTTTTTTTAAAGTATTCTTTCCATTGATAAAAATAGAAACCATACTGAAACGTTAAAGACGTCCGATACTAGTGTTAGATTATTCCCGTACATTTACCTTTATAGATTTGATAAAGTCCGCGATAAGCGTACAATAAATAGAAGTAAAAAAAAAACAGAAGATCAGAATTTCATCAGCGGTGTGTGGCGGACTTCAGCACATTAATTTAACTTTAGATTAGGAAACAGGACGGACGCAGAAAAGGATAAGCAAAAGACATTGTTACACATAAAATATGTATTTAAGAAGATGTACAATATCAAACAACGATGTGAAAGAAAGCATGCATTTAAGTAAGAAAAGGTTGAATTAACCAAGAGTTATGTGAGTGTGTACAAGGTATGTTCAGCATGTGAATGGTGTGTGTGTGTGAGTGAGAAAGTTGGCGCATGGTTTCAACTGCTGTGGATTCGTTTGGCAGCTGAAATCTCACTAATGAGGATTAGAAAACTCTTGCTTAAATAAGTGACTGTAGTGTTATAAAATAAAATAAAACATATCTTTGCTGATTTACAGGCAAATAAACTAACACACTCAAGAGCGAGAGCCGGATGTGAACGGGACCTGTCACAAAATGACCATTTTCGTCGTTTGCGCATAGGCCCGACGCACGAGTTCCGGTCGAAAAATAAATTATTTTAAAGTGTTTCTATTTTGCGACTAATAAAAATGCTTCCCTCCTAATTATACTCCCGTCGTTTTTCGAGCCTGTTAAGCCATAAAAAACGCCACAAAAGAGCTCACACGGGGAAGTACTAGCAGTCAACAGGAGGCCAGGGAAGAGATCTGTCACGGTCAGTCTGGGCAGTCAGCAGGAGGAGCACCACGCCAACCAGTGAGAACTACTATGAGAGATCAACCGAGATCGGAAGCCGGCTTATGAACTATACCACAAGGTAGCTGTCCCAAACCCACACGTTCCTATTGAAATAAATCACGTAAATCTATTTCTGCTGTTGTATTTCTTTCTTGCAACCATACGCTTGTCTATAACAGTAGGCTCCAATTCGCTGCGCGGGAAGAATTATTCTTCACGTGCAGACGATCTGATTGGTTGGCATCGACCAATCAGCGAGCGAGATTTGGGGAGACTTAAGAAAGCTTCTGTGATCTGTTTCTCCCAAAAGTGCACAAAATTGACTACTTAAAAATAGAGCGATTACAAATTTGCCGCATTACTGCGATTTGTAAATTGTCTATAATAACGTAGTGGTGATTAATTAGCCAATGAACGCTCGGCGTTGTATGTGATTTGTATGTATGTATGTATGTATGTATGTGTGTGTGTATGTTCGTGCGTAATAGATTCGCACAGGTGCATCTGTTGCGGGATTTTATTTTCGGATAAAAATAAGTCACCATCATGTTTCGGGTATTATCGCTTTGGTTGTGATGTGTACGAACATTTTATATTAAATCTTTGTGGGCTCCTGGAACATTTATCCCGCAAACAATATTGGCGGACTCATGTGAGTCCAGATAAAAATAAGAACACATAACAATGAATATAAAACAAACAACAATGCATGTTATTAACAAAAGGAATTACATGTGTAGACAGTTGTAATAAAAGGAAAAGACATTGAGACTAGTTATGAGAATGTGCTTGTGTGTGATAGACACGTGTATGTATGTGCCCGAGTTCAGTTATGGGAGGACCATGAAAATGAACGTACCCTAGTGGGTGGTACATTTTACCCACGTGCAACGACATTTGAAAGCAAGAGTTAGAGAGAGAGAGAGAGAGAGAATGAGAATATGATTGGCTTTTTATAGACTTATAGAGCGCAGCCTAACAGGCGTTTTGCCAAAACAAAGTGGAGTAACCCACATATTTACCGTTTGTGTTACCCGTGGCGGTCGTAGAATTTACCCCTCTCTCTAAACGACATTCCAAGACTGGTCAATTTCTCTATAAAATGCAAAGAAAGATTACAATTATGGACATTTATTTCGCTTTGAATGCAAAGAAAAAGGCAATAAAATAGGAAGATGTTGAAAAAAATCATTTCAAATAATTAGGAAAAAAAAAGAACGAATATCACATTACCGATATACTTATAGACAGAACCGAATTTTCCTTCGCAGCCTAGGACCCAGGGCTGGATTACTCTTTAGGGCTTCGACTATTATAGATTCCAGCCTAGGGACCCTAAAGCTTTTATAAAGCAATGATTTTAATTTTCTAGATGTTATAAATTCTAAATAGTTTAATAAACTGAAATGTTATCAATATGACAAACACATATTTATTTGACTTTCCAAGAAGCAAAGCAGAGGAAAACATGTTTTAGTTTGTGTTATGGTGTTTCAAGTAAATAATGTTTCCTTTTAGTTCAGAATGTCTGAAGCTTAGAAATTTTTATAAAGCAGTGATTTTAATTTTCTAGATGTTACAATAGTTTTATAAACTGAAATGATATTACAAACTCATAATTATTTTCACTGTTTTATTGTTATAATACTGCATAGAAAATTTTATTTTTTACTAGGGTTGTGTTGAAATATGTGCTAATTTCGTTTGCCATAGTTAGTAAAATAGTGGTATTTCTTGAAGAATATTTTTACTAACAAACAAAAGATAGCATTTTTTCAAGCAAGGCGGGAAGCCACTAGCACGCAAGTGGTTACAGAGAGTTGGAGCGAGAGCAAATAGGAGTGATAGAGAAAGGATGAAGAGAAGGATAAGGGATAGATCAAGTCATCTGGAGACGTCGATTGACATTACATTTGAATAGTTGGAGATTATAGCGATCAGGGAAACAGGAAAAAGGGAGGGAGGGAGGGAGTTCCACAGGCGAGAAGTGCGAGACATGAAGCTATTGGAGTAGAAGAGACGGCTACATTTAATAGTTTCGACAGTGAAAGGGTGAGAGCGAGATGCCAGCCTAGTTGAACGCTTAAATTCATGAAGTCTGGGAACCAGCGAAAGCAGCTCATCGGAGCAGTTACCGTGAAAGTATTTTTTAAAAAAAGCAGAGGGAGTTGACGGCACGTCTGTGAGAGAGCGGCTGCAGACGAGGTGCCAGATCAGGGCCAATTACATTGCATATCCCTCTCGGGATTTTGTCAAGAACCTTGAAACAAACAGAAGGGGCTCCAGACTATATATGGCAGCAATACTCCATGCAAGGGCGAATGGTTGATTTGTAGATTTGAAGGATCGGCGAGAAAAATTTCCTGGCGCGGCACAGAGAGCCAACATTCCTTGCGGTGGATGGAGCTATTGACACAATGTCAGCAGTCAATGTGAGACCGAGTAGTCGCAAAGAGGTGCTCTCGTGGAGTTGAGCGTCAGACATTCTAATAGGGGGCAAGGATGTGGTGAGTAATAGAGAGCAGTTTTGTTTTGGGAGCATTAAAGTTAACCAGCCAATTCCTGCCCCAGTTCACAAGCGATTGGAGGTCCTTTTCGAGACAAATGGCCAGGTTAGTTTTGTCAGAGATACTAGATTTGTTTTTGAGGCAGGAGTAAATAGTAGTGTCGTCCGCGTAGACGCCTACTTGGGAATCTATGACGTCAGGAATATCGTTGATGACGATGAGGAACGGAGTAGGGACTAGGATGGAGCCTTGGGGATCACCTGCGTTCGTGGGATAGGAGCTATTCTTGTTAATTTAAAGAATTTGCAATAGTTATGTAAATATCGCTAAACTATATCCCAAGTAAAAATATTCAAGCCGAATGCCGTTGGCTCAGTCTGGGGGTGGGTGGAGAGGATATAATTCCATTAGCTTCGGCCCCCAAAAATGTCATAATCCAGTCCTGTTTAAACTCATCGTGTAACCCACGAAGTAAACGTCGAGTGTCTTACAAAAACATAGAATGAACTAAGGTAAAAATGGCACAAATAATTTTGCAAATTCATCAAAATGCCGACTACTCAAAACTTAACCCCCGGAGAGAACTGCTCCTATCTTTAGATCCGCAAATGGACTTTTCATATGATCTATGCAATTTCAAGATTTAGATATGGACCAATAAAATCAATTGTATTATCACATCATAATTACTTCTGACTTCTTATTCTCTAAACTGACTGAAATTGACAAAATTAAATTAAAAAAAAAAAAAAAAAAAAAAAAAACGACGAACTGCTTTTATTAGAAATCGATCCTACTAAGTCTGTGTTTATTTACTGCTAGTTTTCTTCCTAATGAGTGGGTAGAAAAAAAAGCCGATTGGACGGTGATAGTTCGTTTGGCTATTTCAGTTTGTCAGCGTGAGTGGTTTTCTTTTTGTAACTTCCAAAATAGCAACTAGCGGGGAAAATTGGTACTTGTTAATGTTGCATTTAACCTTGGTAAGTCTACAATATTTTTCATTCTCATTTTTACTGTTTTATTAACTTCATGTATATTCTCCCAACAACAGTCTTCTTCTCATTGAATTAAAAAAAGGAATCTAATTGTTATATTATTAATAATAATTAAACATGACCAAGAGAAAAAATAATCATGTTGAGCCTGGAACTGTTTGATATCTTTTTTTTCTATGTACCGTATCATTCAGGACGTGAATGATCATGGCTCTCCACAACATCCTATTTTTATAGCTGTTTTCATTGTGCCTCTAAGTGAGATAGAAAAATATTATGGAATGAAAAAAAAAAAGGACTCGTTTTCGATTATTCAAATTAGTTGTCAAATGCATCCGCCCACCATTTTTAAAAATTATTTTAAGAAAGATGAAATGCCTGATGAATAAAAACTTTTCTACTTCTGAAATGGCTCCGTGCATGACGACAGTAACATTCGAGAAAGGAAATACTGTTCACCTGCATATCTCCAGGTATAGTCTTACTCTTATACGCGATGCAAAAAAAAAACTGGCTTTAAAATAAATCCCGTAAACCTAGTTTGTTGTACGGTAGTGATATACGGTTTTTAACTTTGGACTCTGCCAACTTTAAAAATACTTAGGAGTTACTCCCAAGTTGCATTTTTTTTCACGCCAATAGACGAAAAAAAGCTGCAATGTTCAAATTGAATTGGTATTTTTTATTTTATTTTTTTTTTTTGTTTGGATTTATTCTCTGGTTAATGTTGTCAGGGCCGGTGCAAGGCTTTCGTTTCCCCTCCCCCTAATACAACAGTTGTTGTCAAGGTTACTAGTTTTGCGTGAAGTTAGAATTGCGTGTTTCGCAAATTACTTCTGGGATCAATTTCAATTCACTTAGAGGTGAAGTCTATTACAACGGCCAATATGAATATTTGTGTTTTTTTTTTCTTGTATATATATAATAGGCAGGGCAATAATCTTGTCCCCACCCTTCTATCAAATCTATGATATGGGACCCACAGATTCTGCTTCATCTCAATTTTTATATGGTACTATTCATAATACAAATTTTATTGTAACCTAACTGTGTAGAATAATGGATCATATGCAAATATAGGTGAACAATTCAACTAGGAAAATTGAAAATACAATTACAATGTATCGAAATACAAATTAGAGACATGTCATCATTCCATCTTGAATAAATCTCTATATTTTACAGCAATTTAACGTTTCTTGTTAAAAAGTTGAATAATACACCCAACATCATGGATAAAAAGGGAATTTTATGTTTGTGTGTTTTTTTCTCTCTGGGACTTTGCCTGAGCAAAACAAATTTACGGAATTGAACAATATATATTGAAAGGAGAACGTGTGATAAGTCAGAAACGATTTTATTTTTAAGTTTTATTTTTGCTAAATAACCCCTTCCACTCTCCGCGACCTAGCTATCTCAAAACTTTTTCTGACAGACATGCCTTATTAGTTGTTATGCATGATTCAATATATCAGTCATTTTTTAAGCGAAAATATGGTAAAATTTGACTTTAAAAATGGAGGTAAATGTCTAATCGGAGTCATAATTCGCATGCACAAAAAAAATGGAGAGTTAAAATTTCTATATATCGTTTTTTAAAATACATTTTCTGATAATCTTGGTTGATTTATTTATTTTTTTTTTTTTTTTTCAGTAATAAGCAGCATCAACCACTGTCCACTAGTTAACCAATTGGTTGATGCTTTAAACTCGTCCTTGCATTAAAAAGGTTTTTACATTATTCAAGTCAATCACTGAACCAGCCTCGGGCGAATAGCCGGTATCAAGCGTTTAAACATTAACTCAACAAAAGGGGTGCGTGGGAAAACACCCAAAACTTTTGTGAGCTAAGATAGGTTTTAGTTTTATTTATTATAGTTCTTTTGATACGTTTTAGTTGAAAAATCCATTTACCGGGCGGGGTCTCGTGCTCATTCCTGAAGAAAGCCTAAACGGGGCCTTTTGCCATCAAAGGTTATCGATTTGAACTATCAATTAAGTTATTGACTCGTATCTTGTTTGAAAATTATCAGTAGCATGCAGAGGGGAGGGGCAGAGTGTGCGATGGCTTCGAGCATCCATATCGGGAGGGAATCCAATGAAAAATTACTTTGAAGTATTTTTCATCTGTTTTTATATATTTAGAATGACTTTTCTCGCATTTCTCAGTACTACCGCTCTTCCTACTTGATACTTAAGAGCATGCAACCAAGGAATTGGCCCCTGGCATCACCAAACCTCTGCAAGTCACTGATCACCATCAACTTTTGGAATCACGTTTAAATTTAAATATTTGGTGTAGGAGTTTCACAAAAAGTATCCACTGTTTTTTTTTTTTTTTTTTTTTTTTTTGTTTTTTTAAATTTGAGAGTTTAATAATTTTACACCCGGTGGCTGTTGCTCGTATTAAAAATGTAATTTAAATACAACACGATTTTCTGTTTGAATTTCTGAGATGTGGAGTCTTCATTATTCCCATTCGGACCAATTGTCTTTTTTTTTTTTTTTTTTTTTAAATTATATTTTTCTTTAAATAACAAACATTAATCGTATTATTCGGGTGGTATGAAGACGGCGATAATCTGCAGAATGACATTAAATGGATCGACTCCATCGGGTAGTGTCTTCTCTGCCGGGTAGGTTTCAAGATGGTGTCGTGCCGTTACTCGGTGATGCTTGTTCATCCACTTTGCTGATTCCCACAAACGTTCAATATTCTGAGTGTAGACTCCAGTACTTGCATCAACGAAATTGTATCGATGATTAACATTGAAGTGTTGGAAGCCAGCCTTGAAGTAGGCGGACAGCGACCTCTTTGTCCAACCAAAAGAAATAGCTTTGCAATGAAGATACGAAAATATGGCAACAGTTTAAGAGGCTAAAAAAGAGCTTTAAAAGTAAATCTACTGTGACTAGTAAGGATCAAACACTTTAATAATGGCTACCTTCTTTTATGTACCGTCAAGACATGGGTGATCGTGGCTCTCCACAACTTCATATCATTTCTAGCTCTTAGCAAAGTGTCATTTAACGATTCCTCCTAATCTCTGTTGTCATTGACACAAGGTTAAGTTACTCGCTGTTTCTCTCTGTCGCTATAACCTTCGCTATGTCCTGTGAGTGTTAGATTTTCCAAACCTACTTTCCTCATTGTGTATCCTATAAATTAACTCTTTTTTTATTCTAAGTATCAGTCAGTTATGTGCCCTGTGTGATACACGCTTAGGCGATTATGTATCTTTCGATACATGACTGACGAGGCAGATTTTTCCCAAAGTAGGTTGCCATTTCTTTATGCGGTAGACCAGTCGCCATCCCACCCAGGTATTTTACAAATAGCTGGGGGAGAAGATGATTCATACCTTTCCCAAGTGAGGAGTAATAGATTCGACTGGAATTCGAACTTGGCTCTCTGATTCCTCAATCCGAGCCGCTATCCATTACTCCACAGTGCCTCCTCTAAGTATAACTGTCTTTTTTCGTTTCCATTCTCCTTAACTTCTTCATTGCTTACATGTCCCTTCCATGGTATTCTCAGCAATCTTTTGTAGAACCACACCTTTATTGCCTGGAATCTCTTCATCTATGGGAAAATTGTCCAGTATCTGTCAATATAGGAGAGTTGTTGATACATCGCAGTTCAGAAATCTTTGTTTCTTAATATTTTGTTTAGTTTTTGGAAGGCATTTGTTTTTTGTTTTTTTATTTGCCATTTTCATGCCCCTTCGAATTTCAGTGTCACAAAGTAATTCTCTTGCAGTTACTCTATGGAGAGAAGTTATGTATTTGAAAAAATAGTTAAGAATATATATACTTGTAAAATAGGAAATAAAAGTAATATTTCCTTTGTTAGTAAATACCCAGACAAACCTTGTGACTTGAGTCATCATTTGCGTGAAAAAATATATAGGGAAAGAACTATGATTTAATCCCCCTTCATAGCTTATCTACATTCTAGATCAACTAGAGTCAAAAAAAATTTCGCATTTCAAGTTCATACAAATTACGTACGAAAAGCGACAACTTTGTACCAGAAACTCAATTCCACGCTTATACCATTTGGCTGGTTTAGAGGCGAAAAAGAACCTCCTCTCGCACAACGTATGAGCCATGTCTGAGAAAAGGTGGTAATCTGATATTGCAAGGTTTGGACTGTAGATAGGTTCCGGAATCCCCCCTGTTCCTCAAGTTTGCTCTTGGTTACATTGGCAGTGTGTGTTGGGGCATTGCCATACTGTAGGAATGCACGTCTTCGACTGGCCGATGCCGGGTAGCGCGCTTTCAAAGCTTCCTATATTCGCTGCAGCTGTTGAGCATAAAGGTCAGCGTTCATAGAATGACCACCTGGGACCAGTTCAAAGTGCAACATCCCCGTTCGAAATTCCATCAAACACACACGACCTTTTCAAACCTTCCTTGTTTGACAACAGCTTCTGAAGCCTGGCCGGAATAAGGCCAATAATTTCTCTTATTAGGGTTACGAAAATAGATGCACTTTTCACCCCCGGTTACAATTCGACGCCAAAAACTGGTACCTTGAGGATTTGTCAGCAGTTGCTTGCAAATATTCGCATGTCGTTGAGACTTGTCATTGGTCAGTTCATGAAGAACTTCTTGACGGCGTCTGTTCACAAGCTCAAGCTCATAAAAGTGTCAATTGACGATACTTTGTAAAGGACCAAGTTCTGCCAACAATGTACGAGTACGTGTGTGTTGGCGGCGGTTGAACAATTTCAAGGCTCCTCTTCCACAACAGTTTTCCGTAACCCTTGTTTGTCTTTCAGGCTGGTGTGATCTTCCTCAAAAGATCCGAACCAGTTTTGTGCCACACATTCGTTGACAGTTCCTATGTATTCTACTTCATTAATTTCTTTTGCCGTTGTCTCACACTCAGTCATTTTTTTTTTTTTTTCACGGGGGTCGTAAAATGACTCTAATTGCAATTCTTCCACCATTCCTTGTCAAATCTACAAGATAAAGAATAAACAATGTTTATATGTTATATATGAAAATAAAGAATAAAAAAATCATCAACGATTGGACAACAAGGTGTATCAAATTAATATAACATGAAGATGCAAGGTGTCAAAAAAATCATCAGTGAAAATCCGCAAAACGTTTGCTTCAACCTCCGTATATTAACTATCTTTTTGTATATTATGCAAAACCAAGATTTTTTATTTTTGCTTAAATGAAAATTAGTCATTTTAAGTTTTTTTCCCTAAAAAACTTCCATATATATATATATATATATATATATATATATATATATATATATATATATATATATATATATAAAATTTATTATTTACTAGCTTAAAAGCTGCCTTATCGGGCGGCATTTAAGCTAACTCCTTCTAGGGGCTCTTGATTAGGCCTTCATCACAATAGGTAGGGAGAAGTAGATGCGATAAGCAACAATAAACTACAGAAGAACTCAAAATTGCATTTAAGTATTGCATTAATATTTAAGTTTACCTTTTAAAAGTTCAACGAATAATCCTTCTGCCGCTAACTAATGTAAACACGACTTAATGTACGTACGTCCATACTTTCCATACAAACAATTATTTTTATTTCATGGGTGGCTTTCGCTGGATTTCGCAATTTCGATTATTACCAAATTTATTTCCAAGTTATAAAAATTGTTATCGTACAAAAAATTCGTCGCTTAAAAATCGCGTAAAAAAAAAAAAAAAAATCGCAGTAATGAAAACTTGGGAATCCAAAATTTCGGGATTGCGGTTCAGGATCCGGCCCGGAATGTTTTTAATTTGCTCAAGGAGTTTACCTGATTCCAGAATGGTATTTGTTGGCCTACAGCCTCTGTGTAAAGTGTCTCACTGATATACGCATTTGTTATAAAAATTTTATTTTTATTTTTTTTTTACTGATATTTTAAACCCTTAATGCCCACATTTTTGGGACGATGGACATTCATGGGTAATAGGTAGAAGCCTAAATTAATTATGGATTTTATTTATCCTAATGCCCACCGTAAAACCCGGTATTAATACCGGCTTTTACTGTGGTTATTAGGATACGGGTTGATGCAATGGGATAGCAGCGCGGAATTAAATTTTGCCCAGAAAAATACAGTGTATCAAAAGGACAACTACTCCTTCGATATCGCTATTACTGTACTGTATATACCTTTTACTCTCATGTATGTTTTAAAAAGCGATGATTAGAATTTTAATAAATCCCAAATGTGTGAAAGTCGATTTATGCATTTTCTTTATTCTTGACAATAAAGATATTAAACATAATTTATTAATTGAATTGTTCTCATAATTATTTATAAAATAGTAAAGAATAAATTTTACTTGATTTACGTATTTTAATAATTTTAGAAATTTATTGTTTTAATAAAAAATATATTTTTCAAATTTATTTCTTTATAAAATGGTAAATAATAAATATCACTTTTATTTTATAATCTGGTAAATAAAAATTACCGAGGAAGTCAAAAAAAAGTGTATCCAGCAATAGCGGGGTCAAGGGAATAACCATCCTTTTGGCACACCCTGTTTTTTACGGGCACGAAGGTTAAACATTGCCAACATTTCAGTGTTTAAAATAACAATGTATTTTCCAAAAATTACAATTTTTTTTTTTTTTTTTTTTTTTTTAAGAGAGTTAGAGATTAGTCAAGTGGCATCGTCCAGAGGAAAAAAAACCCTCCCTTGAGGGGATGAAGTCTCGTGCATCAACATTGTTACATCCTGCAACTAATGAATGAAATATAGAGGGAGATTCTGTTCCTTCTTTAACAGCGCCACTTAGCAGTGTCTTGTCAGACCATGTGGGATTAGTACCCCACAAAATTTTCAGTACCACCTAATACATGGATATTTTGTTGTTCGTATCCAATGCCAGATTCCATTCCAAGTAAATATTAAATCATTTAAATGAATGAGTTCTAATATACGTTTTTTTCGTTTGTTTCTTTCTTAATCCAACAGGGAAAATTGGATGATTTCCTATTATGAAGTCTCAGGTGAGTTAATATTTTTTTTGCATCTCGGGCGAGTTAATATTTTTTTTTTGCATCTCGAAATTTGTGATGTTCTTTGTTCAATTACTTAAATATAGTTCCAGGTAAAATTTTTCAGTTGCATTTGTGTTGGCGACAACTGACAGGAATAATGAATATTTATTTTACATTTTATATAAAAATATGGCCGAAAAAGGTCCGAAAAGGGGGAGGGGGAGAAAAAAGCTGGTCATCACTGGTTTAAACTTTAGTCACATTCACTGACACAGGCATACTTATAAAACTTTCAGCACAATACCAGATGTATACAGAATAGACGTTCATACCACGATCACCAAAATATAACTTGCTCTACACGAGTTCCTAAACTAATTACCCGAATTTACAAACATGGTGTAGATGGAGATAAAAAGTATGATTTTAATTTACATAAAAATAAAAAAAGAAAATAACCCTCCCAGAGATAATGAAAAAAAAAAAACATACAATGAAAATGTGAGTGTTGGACCCTCCCCACGGCTAGATGTGGCTGAAAAGCAAGTTAACTGGTTGAAAAGTACGGCGGGAAAGTGTAGACAGCCCCCCTCCCTAAAAAACATGAAATGATCCTACCGCTCCTACCTTCTGTCACCTAAACGGGGTGGGGGAAGAAAAATGGAAAATGTTGGACAACTGAATGGAATGATTGCTAAAATTCTCCCCATCCCAAATCTACAGGCATATCCTGTAGATGGATGCAGGAATTCATCCTAAAAAATGGATAATTGTCTTATTCCAAGTTTTGTTCTTTCATACCTTGAAGTCAGAATGATATAACCACTTAACAGTATCCCTTCTGCGTGTGAGCACTATTCCTACTGAGTGAAATTCTTATTTTATTATTGTCTTATAGTCGCTTTGCTGCTGACTTGCATTATATATATATATATATATATATATATTGTTATCGCAAACCTGTTCAATTGCTAGATTAAGCTTTGAACACATTGTATCTTAGAAATTATTAATGATATTTTACTGGAATTCTCACAATGCGAACTGCTATCCATAACCCTACCGGGACTCCATGCTATGAGTAAATAGCTGGACAGACTGAGTCGTGCAGCCTTTCGTGGCAACTAATCTAGTTGAAGGACAACTCTGAATTAAAAAAAAACATGAGTGTCGTTTGAGGACCTTGTGACAAACTGCACCAGTTCGCTCTTCCAAAAAGCGTGGTCGCTTCTGCAGAAGCGTTAACCATTGTAATCAAATCGTGTGATCGGTCTGGCTGTTCTTTTCTAAGAACTGAGTTGCTCTATTCTCATACGTTGAAAGCTATGTGCGTATGTATATGTGTGTGTAAAAGAACGAAAAGAATATAAATTCAAACGTCCATAACATTAATTTTAAAAAAAAGGCTTAATGCAAGAATCCATATTTGTTTCGATATCTAATTCAGACAACAATATGCATTTTTGTCGTGGTAACTTGCATGTTCCAATCTAACAGTGTGTGTGCGCGCGCATATATATATATATATATATATATATATATATATATATATATTCATCGAGCCCAGAATAATCTTCAACAGAATGCAGAACGCACTGAACGGCCGTTTCGTCCTATTTGGATACTCCTCAGCAGTGCGGATCCACTATTCGGAATCGAATCCAGACCGCTTCGATACAATGCAAACGTCATACCAACGGGCCTTGGTGGTACGAAGAAGACACAAACTAGACTCTATATAGCGCTGCTACTCACTCAGTTCCGCAGCGATACTCTTCCAAGTATAGGGATAGCCTCGGAACTGTGCCCTTATTGACCCTTAGCCGCTCCTCACGAGCATTAGCTCGAGTATTTATATATAAATATAATATTACTGATGAACTTTCCTCTATGGTATCTAAACTTTATGAATTTAAGCGTAATACTAGACTTGTGGAAAGGTTTCATCGTTTCACAGTTGAAATGGATAGATGTAACCTTAAGTTCGATTCTTACAGTTTCTTCTATTGCACTTCTCGCTTGTGGAAATCTCTTGTGGTTTCTTGCTTCTGAGTAAACATTAATCTTGAAAAAGTGAATCGTTATCAACTGTGTTAATTATTGTCCTTTTTATTGTTCTCCTTAAGTGTTTTTATTTCAGTGTTTGTCGCCAATTATTTTACCCTTTTCTTTTTTTTCTTTCTCTTTTTACTTTAACTTATTTGCTTTGAAAAATTGGCATTCGCCATATTACTTTTTAACTGAGTTCTCATATCTGCTACTATCGCTGGTCTGTCAGTTATGTGCCGTGCGTGATACACGCTTAGGCGATCATGTATCTCTCGATACATGAATGACAAGGCAGATTTTTCCGGCAGTAGGTTGCCATTTCTTTCTGCGGTAGACCAATTTCCATGCAAAGCTATGGAACTCGGTTGATCCTGCCATTTACTCATAGCTTTGGGGTGGGGAAAAAAGGATTCGTACCTTTCTCAAGGGTATTAGCACATAAGTGAATGTAATGGACTCGACTGGAATTCGAACTTGGATCTCCGATTCCTCAATCCTGGTAGGAAGCACAACTATCTAACTCGTTAAGCAGTTGCTGTCCGTAGAATGTCTTAACTTCTCAGCCAGTGAAGTTCATTTGTTGGACACGGGCCATTCACCTTCCTCACTGTCCCAATGCGTGTTCCTAGGGAATTGTGGGTCACGCTTGGGCGATCATGTATCTACGATTTGCGCATAGGTGAAGGTCTGCAAACGAATTTTTCTTTCCCCATATTGGTTGCTATCCAACAATAGTCTGTTTAGCTATTTACCCATAGGTAAGCCGCCCAGTCGGTGGGGCATCAGAATACGCCGACTGCCCCCCCCCCGCTGCAGAGTAAAAAAGTCCCTCAATGGGGCCAGCTGTTGGCCGTGGTGGCGACCTGTAATGTCTGGGGACGGGATCCAGGTGTAAAGCGGTCACAATCCTGTAACACACCACCTTGGCCCTTACCTGGGCTAGACGGGCGGTCGGAGGGGGCCCGATCTGATCAATCGGCTGGTCATGTCAAGCCCCATCATATATAATCCATCCCAAATCTATAACTTATACTCCTCTTCCCATCCAAAACTAACACCTACCCCTAAATATATGATGGAAAGCGGTGGCTGAGGGTCAATCAATTTGGGAGAAAAAAGGATCTGACACACCTGCTAAACCTTCACAGCCGTAAAACTTGGATAACGGAAACAAAGGAACATGTTTGCTCAAAGACTCCTCTCAAAGAGAGTATACCATTCACGTAGCCCCGACATGGCAAGGCGAATGGGTTTCCCCCTTGTCATGTCCCAATACTGGACTCTGCGATGAGTAGGGAGCATGGAAGATAAATAAAAACAATCAATGGGGAAAAAAAAATCTTCCAAGAGACCACATGTGGATAATGACTCGGAAACAGAAAATGATAATGAAAACTTTCCACGATTTATTGTTCTAGAAGCAATAAGCAACAAAGCACTAACAGAAATATCTCCATTTAAAATCCAAAAAGCTATATCAAATATAATCACACAAAAAATGTAAAAAAAACCTACAAAATGGAACATTACTAGTGGAAGTGGAAAAAAAGATATATGCAGATACACTAATAAAACAAAAAAAAAAAATTACAAGAAATAGAAATAAAATCCTACCCACAACAAACCTTAAATTTCTTAAAGGGTGTAGTAAAAAGCAAGAAGCTTTCCCTGTGCACTCTAGAGGAGATAAAAATAGAACTCCAAACTTAAGGTGTTATAAATGTCAAAAGAATCACAAAGAAAAATGAAGCAGAGATACGAACTAATACCTACATTCTAACTGTCAACTCCCCCCCAAATTTCGACAACAATTAAAATCGGATATGAAATTATAAGAGTGGAACAATACATACCAAACCCTCTTCAATGCTATAGATGCCACAAGTTTGGGCATCACAGAGATTCCTGTCGAAACAAACATGTGGAAAATGTAGTGAAAAAGAACCAGAACATAAAGAGAACTGTCCAAATGAGAGCCTATGCTCAAACTGTTTGGGAAACCACTCTGCCCTCTCAAAACAATGTAGTATCTACAAACAGAAAAAAAATCATCATAATAAAACACAAAAATATCTTTCTTAGAAGCACGAAAAGAAGTTTAAAACAACATAAATGAAAACACCTACGCCTCCATGGTACAAAAAGCAAATAAAATAAACAATGAAGATAAGATTCAACTGAAATAACAAATTTATATAAGGAATTAAAAGCTTTCCTTGAAGAATTAAAAACCTTCTTAACCGAACTTAAAACGGATCAAAATAAAAAGAAAACTCAACAACCTAAATCAAATGGAATTAACCCAGAAGGCAAAAAACTCCGGAAAGAAAACAGAACAAAAATCCAGGGAACCCTCTTCTTCCCAAACCAAGAAAATGAAAAATAAACAAAGACAAAAAAGTGACAACAGAACAAGAAAATATTTGATCAAGATCTAACTCCAAATCAAGAATAAATATATCAAAAGAAAATAAATTTGAACCTCTGGAATATATGGAAATAGAAGAGAAAGAAAATAAACAAATTCCAAAACAAAACCAAAAATCTGACTGAAGGACACCACAAGCAGTTGAAGATAAAGATTCAAAAAAACTCAGGGGTTGAAAAAAAAATGGAGAAGATAAATGATATAAACCTAGAAGGTAACTTTAGCCCCCAAAAATGAAAATATAACTATGGCACATAAGATCATGCAATGGAACTGTCGTGGAATAAAATTTAATTACAATGACCTACTCATACTTATGTCACTATTGTATCCAGCCGTCATCTGCTTACAGGAAACTTTTTTACAAGAAAATGCCAACTTAAAAATTAAAAATCATAAACAGTACCACTATAACCGCAATACAGGACATAGAGCTAATGGAGGAGTGTCAATATTGATTAGAAATGACATACCGCAAAGTAAAGTACATATTAAAACTAAATTACAAGCAAAAGCAACACAAGTGACACTAGATAAAATCATCACAATTCTTTCCATTTATATACCCAAATAATCGTGGAAATATTCGGAAAAAAAACAAGTCATTATAACCAGAATACATATAGGACACACATACTTAACCCATTCGTACATGCTAAAAAAAGACAAATCCACCAAAATGCAAATATGGAAGCCTAATCACAATAACACATATCCTATTGGAATGCAAAACCATAACTAAAATGAGATAAAAAATATTTCAATGGAAAAGGCTTAAAAGAATTTTTTAAAAATACAGACACATATAAAATATACAATTTTCTCAAAGAATTCAAGATCCTCAACAAAGTATAACACTTTCAAATAGTGTAAATGTATGTGTATATGTGTGTGTATAAACATATATATGCATGCATGGATGTAGATATGAAAATATACAATCAGAAACAATCACAAGAAAAAGCAATCTAAAAAAAAAATACAGTAAATTATGAAACCAACAGCCTCCCAACCTTTTATACAATACAACCATCTTTATATATATATATATATATATATATGAACAAGGCTTCGGCATAAAATTACCCAAATAGTTGACATGCCGTTAAATCCAACAACCAACTAACCATAGCTAAGGGGAGAAGGGTTGAATTCTCGAGGTTATTTGTGCATAAGTGAATGTAACGCATGTGACTGCAATTCGAACTTTGCTCTCTGATTTCTCATTCCGTGCTGCAATCCATTTCACCATCCACACATCCAAGCAGTCACTCATCTAGGTATTTACTAGGCTCAACGTTTAATTTTGGTGATCGGGCGAACTGGTATTTCAACATGATATATCCATAAGCTAGAATGTATTTTTAACAAATTCTGGAATATATTTGAATTTCTTGGAGATTATATTTGTTTTAATGGAATAAATGTACAAACGCCATTTTTTTTTTTTTTTTTTTTTTTTTTTTTTTCCAAAAGTATGTAAAACATTTAATTTCAATTTTTTTTTTCTTCCAACATTTTCAAAGTATTTATTTATATTTGGACTAATATTCTAGTCTTTGTTACAATGTTTCGACCGTTGTTACACCAGACTTTCTTCAGGTATCTGTCGATCGGGATAAACATAGACCAGAAGCATTAGCAAAATTAATGCAGCAACATGGAAAAAATATAGAAAACTTTTTTCTTTATGGATGCTACTCTATGGCCTTATTCAGTTATGTACCATACGTGATACACGCTTAGGCGATCATATATCTTTCGATTCATGACTGACGAGGCAGATTTTTTCCCTTAGTAGGTTGCCATTTCTTTCTGCCGTAGATCAGTTGCTTATAGAACCAGGTCTATCCTGCTATTTACCCATAGCTGGTGGGGGAGAAGATTATTCATACGTTTCCGAAGGGTATTACATTCACTTACGTGGTAATACCCTTGGGAAATGTATGAATACTCGACTGGATTTCGAACTCGGCTCTCCGATTCCTCATTACTCTACTGAGTGGCCTATTAACTCAAAATGTATAAAGTCCCTAAAAGTACCTAGTGAGATAAATTTTCGGGTACCCCAAATCGAAGATAGCCGCTTCTGTTGAGGCGACATAACTTTTTAATCATTCAGCTCACAAACCTGTGTAATACCAATTTTCCAACTAATTTGATGAGAAATCCAGTTATGACCTCATTTTTAAGATATAAGGGCAACCGGACCTAAAAAATAGATTACTGGCCAAAATAGTATAGAGAATACTCATTTTTATTATAGGTAGAATGAATATCTTGACAATCTATGCTGTAGTGTCTGAAATTATACAAAGAATGTGCAGCAGCTGCCATATTGCGATCTTGTTGAATTTGAGTTTCTTGAGTACTGCTGAAATTGGGGAACAGTTAAATCCTGTGCATGTGGTCGTTCTGTAATTCCAAATTATTCATCTTCATTATCGTCAACGGAGGGAGAATTCGTACAATTTAACCCGATCCAGTTGGAACACATTTTCGTCCAGTTTAGTCCAGATTTGCTGCGCATGCGTCTTTTACCCCATCCTGCCTTACATCCTTGTGAAATCATGGGTAAGATATGAGGAACTGGGTCTGTCGTTAAATATTGAATTTAGCGTGCCATCACACAACTGCCAGCCCCACTTGATTGGCTCCAATTGTCTTTGGTCCCTTAGCCACTCCTAAACTGCGAAGTAAGCACGATATGCATGGAATTTGGTTGCTGAGGGTGCTGGAAGGTTAGTAATGTCAAACGTTGAAAGTGACGTCTTCATCTTCATTTACAAGATAAATCCCAGCTTGTCTAGAGTTATTGAGCGAGCATTTGCACCGTACATCTTGAAGCTCTGGCAATGTCATCATATGTTGCATCTAGCGTTTTGAAGACGTCAAGGACCTGCCAGTCCTCTCCGACAAGCATTTTAATGCCTTCCTTTTCCTGATATTGTAGAGAGTGGATACCGAGTCACACCTAGTAATTACATGAGCAACAACCAGATGATGCATTGCCTATAGATGCAGTGCTTGTTTGGTACTGTTTTTGCTATAGATAACATGTCTGGCATATTGCATGTATAGATTCGGGAGAGCGTTATCAACCAGTATGACTAGTAAATACGTGTCTCTCCCAACTACTATAACTAGATTTTGAGTGCTACCAGTAACTTCAATTGCAGGACTATATATGAGAAAGTCTGCATCTGTTGTACTCTGGTGGCATGCTATCCCCGCAGCGGTAAGTACCATCATCAAATTAGTAATGAGTCTTGCCTTATTTTGACGATTTGCTAAAATCGACTGTCGGCTAACGGTTACTTGCGAGCTCAGTTCAAATAGAATGACTTAGGATACATTCTGGCGTTAGCCACGACAGTTTTGTTCTGTCGCCTTTAACATGCTGTCGTCCTGGGTATGACGATAAACTACATGCTGTCGTCCTGGGTATGACGATAAACTACATGCTGTCGTCCTGGGTATGACGATAAACTACATGCTGTCGTCCTGGGTATGACGATAAACTACATGCTGTCGTCCTGGGTATGACGATAAACTACATGCTGTCGTCCTGGGTATGACGATAAACTACATGCTGTCGTCCTGGGTATGACGATAAACTACATGCTGTCGTCCTGGGTATGACGATAAACTACGTCCAACAGCAAGGCTTCTGATCAGGAGGTTTTGAGGAGCGTGGAACAAACTATTAATTGATGGTGTTCCCAAGTCCACCCCTGACCCCGGTTGGTAGCACGTGTTAGGGTCCCGACTAATTGGTAAATAGTAAACTTCCAAACTGGGATCAAAACACCATGTAAGTGTAAAAATAGGTTTTAGTAACAGAAAAAAAAAATTGTTACCAGCAATACATTTTTGAAAAAAATGATATTACCAGGTATACATTTTTAAGAAAAAATATTACCAGCAATAATAATTTTGTCTGCATTAAATAACCCATTGAGGTTGATATACCGTAAAACAAACCAAGCCAGACCAGAATCTATGGCATCATCTCGAAGTATACTTGGCAAACTGGGTTTCACTTATAACCTGTGGTAGTCTTAAGCACTTTGCATAGGTTGTATGCCCTCCAGCATGGAAAATCTGGATAATTCTCGAAATACACAGTGAATTTCCCAATCCCCTGTGCGTTCTGCCTGAATGAAGAGCAATAAGTTTGACCATCTCCAGGTACTGGACCCAGAGCTTCCCAGCTTTACTGGACAGAAATAATTCCTTTTGTAGATCCTCAACTGTCTGGGACACCTGGGTAGTCAGACGCCTTAGAAGACTCTCAAGTGAGGACAAGTGATTCAAAAGCATCTTGTGAACCATTCTGGCTTCAAGGTTTATGCTACTCACAGTTTTTTTTTTTTCGCTCTCTGTTTTTTTTTCTCGCTCTCCTCTCTTGTGTTTTCTGTCTCTCTCTTGTGATTTCTGTCTCTCTCTTGTGTTTTCTGTCTCTCTCTTGTGTTTTCTGTCTCCCTCTTGCGTTTTCTGTCTCCCTCTTGCGTTTCTTTTTTCACTCTCTTGCGTTTCTTTTTTCACTCTCTTGCGTTTCTTTTTTCACTCTCTTGCGTTTCTTTTTTCACTCTCTTGCGTTTCTTTTTTCACTCTCTTGCGTTTCTTTTTTCACTCTCTTGCGTTTCTTTTTTCACTCTCTTGCGTTTCTTTTTTCACTCTCTTGCGTTTCTTTTTTCACTCTCTTGCGTTTCTTTTTTCACTCTCTTGCGTTTCTTTTTTCACTCTCTTGCGTTTCTTTTTTCACTCTCTTGCGTTTCTTTTTTCACTCTCTTGCGTTTCTTTTTTCACTCTCTTGCGTTTCTTTTTTCACTCTCTTGCGTTTCTTTTTTCACTCTCTTGCGTTTCTTTTTTCACTCTCTTGCGTTTCTTTTTTCACTCTCTTGCGTTTCTTTTTTCACTCTCTTGCGTTTCTTTTTTCACTCTCTTGCGTTTCTTTTTTCACTCTCTTGCGTTTCTTTTTTCACTCTCTTGCGTTTCTTTTTTCACTCTCTTGCGTTTCTTTTTTCACTCTCTTGTGATTTCTCTCTTGCGTTTTTTTTCACTCTCTTGTGATTTCTCTCTTGCGTTTTTTTTTCACTCTCTTGTGATTTCTCTCTCTTGCGTTTTTTTCACTCTCTTGTGATTTCTCTCTCTTGCGTTTTTTTCACTCTTGTGATTTCTCTCTCTTGCGTTTTTTTTCACTCTCTTGTGATTTCTCTCTCTTGCGTTTTTTTCACTCTTGCGTGATTTCTCTCTCTTGCGTTTTTTTCACTCTTGCGTGATTTTTCTCTCTTTCTCTTGCGTTTTTTTTTTCTCTTGCGTTTTTTTTTTCTCTTGCGTTTTTTTTTCTCTTGCGTTTTTTTTTCTCTTGCGTTTTTTTTTTTTTCTCTTGCGTTTTTTTTTTTTTCTCTTGCGTTTTTTTTTTTTCTCTTGCGTTTTTTTTTTTTCTCTTGCGTTTTTTTTTTTTTCTCTTGCGTTTTTTTTTTCTCTTGTGATTTCTCGCTCTTGCGTTTTTTTTTTCTCTTGTGATTTCTCTTCCTCGCGTTTTCTCTCTTCCTTTCTTTCTCTTCCTTTCTCTCTCTTC
>OZ010603.1:88724555-88782055 GCA_963932145.1 Acanthosepion lycidas | reverse complement strand
TGTGGGTAAGAGGTGACTGATGAGTGGGCTGACGGCTTGTTCTCTGATACCAGGATTGATCCTGACCAAGCGAGCAGACCAGGATTGACACTGAGTACTGCCATACATGGTGACCGAAGCAGACTGGATCTGGAACGTCGTCATATTTGGGGGCTGTGACCAGGCCGCAGCCCTGAATACGTCATAGGAGGACAGATGTCATGTAGCAACTCCGTACTCTTTTCTTTGCCGCCAAAGAAACTTTAGGGAAAATGGGAATGAAAAGGCACCTTTATAATTATAATCAGAAAGCTCTTATTATGAGGGAAGAAAACTAAAAGAACTTTAAATTTATGGAAGATACAACCAAAAACTAGTCTATTCTTTACATTATTTTTTTGAATCCAAGAAATGTGTATTGAAGTACAGTGTAACTCGGATTTAAAAGGGACCCGCATATAAGAGAAACCCGGATATAAGAGAGAGTCTCTCTGGTCCCAAATTAGAGCCATACTTACCTAAACAAAATAGACCAAACCCGGATATAAGGGAAACCCGGATATAAGAGACTTCTTCTCCTGTCCCGACAACTCTCTTATATCCAGGTTACACTGTACTAAGCTAGGAGACAATGAAATTTTGTCTTAATGATAATTTTACTTTTGTTTATCAGGTACAGATAAATTAATAGATGAAGTGTTGTTTAATTCCATATCTTTGACATTAAAATATCTGAATTTTTACTTTGAATTACAAAGATGAGCTATAGAATTTCTACGTATACTGTTAGTTATTATAAATCTCATCAATAAGACCTGATTTACAAATATGGCTTATTTTTTCAGTATCATTAAGTGACAAATTGTTTGGTGCTTAAAATAATAAGCAGAGAAATATTTTTAAGAAATTTTACATTTTATTTCCATATCAAATACAAACAACTTATTTTATTTTTAAAGAAATTTTATAATTTTATTTTTTAAGGACCTATTTTAAATTTTCTTGTTGGTTTATTTTGGGCTTTGAAGACATTGGTGAAATGCTTGCTCAGGAATATTCTTTTCTTACCTGATCAAAGGATTGAACTCCTGACCACTAAATGACAGTAATATATTTTAACAAATTCCTATATCTATATACCATTGAGTTGGTGTGATTTTTGTATGGTTTCAACATTTGTTTATGATGCTTTCAACATTTGTTTATGATGCTTTCATACTGCATTTCATAATTTAGTATTTCATTTATGAGATATTAATTTAAAATATTTTAATTTTTACTTTTTCTTAAATTGCAAAGATGTCATACAATTTCCACATATGCTGTTATAAATTTCATCAATAGATAAGACCTGATTTAAAAAATGATTTTTTTTCCCCCATTATCATTAAGAAACAATTTGTTTGGTGCTTAAAATAATAAGATTACATAGGTAAGAGAAATATTTCTGGCGAAATTTCAGTTTCTGAAAAAATAAAACCTTTATTTCAATGTCAAAAGTTATTTTATTAAGAAATTTCTATAATTTTATTTTTAAGGATATTTTTTAAATATATTTTAGTAATTTTATTTTTAAGGATATTTTTTAAATATATTTTAATTTTTCTCATTGCTGGTTTATTTTAGGCCTTGAACATTTTGTGACGATGGGGGAGGCTTTGAACTTCTTGGTGAAAAGCAATGGCGCTCAGGAATTTCTATTGGAACAACAATTATAAGTAATTAATAATTTTCTAGATTTTTTTTATTTATTTCAGTTAAAAGTTTTGAAAGAAAGATTTGAAGTTCTTTCCGATTTGTTCAACCAACTGAACCTTGTACAATTGGATGGTAATAAGAAAATTAATTCTCTTAAGGAAACAATTGAAGATTTATTTCCTTGTACAGGTGAGGATTTATTTTTTTATTTCAACTTATTTTATTTTATCTTATAAATGTGTGGATTTCTGAAAATAGTCCCCTGGAGTGTTTACACACTTTAATATAAAAATATTTATAGTGTTACATTTATGTAAAATCTTATTCATCTTCAAAGTTACTTTTCAGTTATGCTTGTTCTATTTCTTTCCAGTTCTTTCTTTCTTTCTTTTCCTTTTTTTTTTTTTTTTTTTTTTCTCCGGTTCTTCTTCTTTGTTGTTTTTTCTTCTTCTTCTTCTTCTTCTTTGTTGTTTTTTTTTCTTCTTCTTCTTCTTTGTTGTTTTTTTTCTTCTTCTTCTTCTTTGTTGTTTTTTTTTCTTCTTCTTCTTTGTTGTTTTTTTTCTTCTTCTTCTTCTTTGTTGTTTTTTTCTTCTTCTTCTTCTTCTTCTTTGTTGTTTTTTTTCTTCTTCTTCTTCTTTGTTGTTTTTTTTCTTCTTCTTCTTCTTTGTTGTTTTTTTCTTCTTCTTCTTCTTTGTTGTTTTTTTCTTCTTCTTCTTCTTTGTTGTTTTTTTTCTTCTTCTTCTTCTTTGTTGTTTTTTTTCTTCTTCTTCTTCTTTGTTGTTTTTTTTCTTCTTCTTCTTCTTTGTTGTTTTTTTTCTTCTTCTTCTTCTTTGTTGTTTTTTTTCTTCTTCTTCTTTGTTGTTTTTTTTCTTCTTCTTCTTCTTTGTTGTTTTTTTCTTCTTCTTTGTTGTTTTTTTTCTTCTTCTTCTTCTTTGTTGTTTTTTTCTTCTTCTTCTTTGTTTTTTTTCTTCTTCTTCTTCTTTGTTGTTTTTTTCTTCTTCTTCTTTGTTGTTTTTTTCTTCTTCTTCTTTGTTGTTTTTTTCTTCTTCTTCTTTGTTGTTTTTTTCTTCTTCTTCTTTGTTGTTTTTTCTTCTTCTTCTTTGTTGTTTTTTTCTTCTTCTTCTTTGTTGTTTTTTCTTCTTCTTCTTCTTTGTTGTTTTTTTCTTCTTCTTCTTCTTTGTTGTTTTTTCTTCTTCTTTGTTGTTTTTTTCTTCTTCTTTGTTGTTTTTTTCTTCTTCTTTGTTGTTTTTTTCTTCTTCTTTGTTGTTTTTTTCTTCTTCTTTGTTGTTTTTTTCTTCTTCTTTGTTGTTTTTTTCTTCTTCTTTGTTGTTTTTTTCTTCTTCTTTGTTGTTTTTTTCTTCTTCTTTGTTGTTTTTTTCTTCTTCTTTGTTGTTTTTTTCTTCTTCTTTGTTGTTTTTTTCTTCTTCTTTGTTGTTTTTTCTTCTTCTTTGTTGTTTTTTTCTTCTTTGTTGTTTTTTTCTTCTTCTTCTTCTTTGTTGTTTTTTTCTTCTTCTTCTTCTTTGTTGTTTTTTTCTTCTTCTTTGTTGTTTTTTCTTCTTCTTCTTCTTTGTTGTTTTTTTCTTCTTCTTCTTCTTTGTTGTTTTTTTCTTCTTCTTCTTCTTTGTTGTTTTTTCTTCTTCTTCTTCTTTGTTGTTTTTTCTTCTTCTTCTTCTTTGTTGTTTTTTTCTTCTTCTTCTTCTTTGTTGTTTTTTTCTTCTTCTTCTTCTTTGTTGTTTTTTTCTTCTTCTTCTTCTTTGTTGTTTTTTTCTTCTTCTTCTTCTTTGTTGTTTTTTTCTTCTTCTTCTTCTTTGTTGTTTTTTTCTTCTTCTTCTTCTTTGTTGTTTTTTTCTTCTTCTTCTTCTTTGTTGTTTTTTTCTTCTTCTTCTTCTTTGTTGTTTTTTTCTTCTTCTTCTTCTTTGTTGTTTTTTTCTTCTTCTTCTTCTTTGTTGTTTTTTTCTTCTTCTTCTTCTTTGTTGTTTCTTCTTCTTCTTCTTCTTCTTTGTTGTTGTTGTTTCTTCTTCTTCTTCTTTGTTGTTGTTGTTTCTTCTTCTTCTTCTTTGTTGTTGTTGTTTCTTCTTCTTCTTCTTTGTTGTTGTTGTTTCTTCTTCTTCTTCTTTGTTGTTGTTGTTGTTTCTTCTTCTTCTTCTTCTTCTTTGTTGTTGTTTCTTCTTCTTCTTCTTCTTCTTTGTTGTTGTTGTTGTTTCTTCTTCTTCTTCTTTGTTGTTGTTTCTTCTTCTTCTTTGTTGTTGTTTCTTCTTCTTCTTCTTCTTCTTCTTTGTTGTTGTTGTTGTTTCTTCTTCTTCTTCTTCTTCTTCTTCTTTGTTGTTGTTGTTGTTTCTTCTTCTTCTTCTTCTTCTTCTTCTTTGTTGTTGTTGTTGTTTCTTCTTCTTCTTCTTCTTTGTTGTTGTTGTTGTTTCTTCTTCTTCTTCTTCTTTGTTGTTGTTGTTGTTTCTTCTTCTTCTTCTTCTTTGTTGTTGTTGTTGTTTCTTCTTCTTCTTCTTTGTTGTTGTTGTTGTTTCTTCTTCTTCTTCTTCTTCTTTGTTGTTGTTGTTGTTGTTTCTTCTTCTTCTTCTTCTTCTTTGTTGTTGTTGTTGTTGTTTCTTCTTCTTCTTCTTCTTCTTCTTTGTTGTTGTTGTTGTTGTTTCTTCTTCTTTGTTGTTGTTGTTTCTTCTTCTTCTTCTTTGTTGTTGTTGTTTCTTCTCACACATATACCAGTAGATGAGCAACATTGCTGAATGTATAACAAAAATTTCTGCAGGCAATGACAGGAAGGTTGAAGAAAAACAAAAAGGTCTACACTCTCTTACATCAAGGCCATGTCTGAATGGATTCAAATGATCTGCCATATATATAGCATTCAGGAACTGCTCAAATTTATAAAGACCCCATCCCCCACAGTTTGAAGAGTCAGATATATCTATGTTCAGTTTTTAAAAAATGATTATCTTAATTGATTGTCTAGTTTTTGTCTTGTTTTTTGATTTTTTTTTTTTTTTTTTTTTTTTTTGTGTTTCCTTATATTTATTTTTTTAAATAATTATAATTGGCCACCTGATTTGAAAGCTCACTTTAAGAAATCTGAAGTTATTAAATGCTAGTGATCCTTGTTAATTAAGGCTATTTATTTTATTTCATTTATTTTTCTAGTTGTTCCTGGGTTAAATAGTCAAATCTTGGATGTGACAGGTTATGATGATTCTGTCCGAAAGCTATTGGACAGTGCCCAGTGTTTCTTTGAGAATGCAAAACTCCAAGACAAAGATGTGAGTATTCTTTAATTTATCGAAACAAACTTAAAATGGTTAAAACATTATCCAAAGATTAAAAAAAAAAATTAATTCCTTAAAATCATAATGAAAATTCATCTGCAGAATTTAAGTATATTAATGTTGGTATTACTTATAATTTTATAGTCAAAGAAATAACTCTGCTAAAAGACTAAAGCATGATAAAGATGAAAATTGTTAAAGATATTATTATTAAAATATTAAAACAATGTCATTTTTCCATGTTGTATAATATGGATAATTTGTGTGATTATATTTTACCATGCCTTATATAGTGAATATGCATTTTAAAACTGCCTGTATGCATTAAATACATACCGATCAAAAACAAAAATTGGTCAAAAATTAAAAATTTTAACCAACATCTTATTAGTAAAGTATGACTTACAAATGTCATTTTTAAATTAAACAAATAAATTTCCCTGATAAGTTATTACCATTACTTAGAGTTGGATTAATGCCCTAATATTTATTATCACAAAGTTTCAACCATCATACCCCCTGAACTTCTTCAGGTGTCTGTCAATTAAATACAGTTTGGTTCAAAATTTGCTGTAGGTTACCCAGATTGATGGACACCTGAAGAAGTCTGGGGGTACAATATCAAAAATGTAATAAACTTTTTAATATAATTTTTAATTAAAAAAATTGTAATACCAAATAGATGTTTACTTTTTAATGAGACATTTAAAAGCAACATTATAAAAAAATTTGAAACTATAATTTTAGGTAGTTTTAGATTTGTGACATTACTTAAAGAAATTTTTTTTTTTTTTTTTTTTTTTTTTTTTTTTTTTATGGAAATAATTTTTGAAGTTTTAGCATTCATTGGACCTTTTTGAATTAATCAAAATAGAAAAATATTAATTTTAGAAGTGGGTACTATTCATAAGATACAGTGACAAATTGATCCATGACTTTTACAGAGTTATCTGGATGTTGTTTTTATTTACAAATGAAACTGTGCTTACATCACTGATGTCTAAATACTTTTCCTATTTTATTTAATTTTTAAAGCATTTTTCTTTTTACTATTAGGTTTTTTTTTTTGGGGTTTTTTTTTAAGCACATGCACAAACATTGGGAGATTAAATATTTTTTTTTTAAAAGCATTTTTTGCACAAAAAATGAAGTTTCACATGATAAAAAATTGCTTATTTTTGTTCTTTTTAATGAGAAAAATATTTTTGTGAAAAAACAAATCGATTTTGCAAAATAAACAATTGCTATTGCTTGTTTAAAATATTTTCTTAAAATAAAACATAAATTTATTTATTCTTTATTTAAAAATCTTTTTGGAAAAGTCAGTTTTTATATTCAGATATTAATGACACAATCATGGTTTCAAACTTGACATTTATCTTTAAAAAATGTCAGGGATCAATTCTACACTATATTGATATTATGAACAGGGCCCTCACTTCTAAAATTTAGAAAGAAAAAATTGATTTTTTTTTTTTTTTTTTTTTTTTTTTTCCAACAAATATGCCTTGAGGATGATCTTAATGAATGTTATTCTACAAAAATTATTTACAAAAGAATTTTTACATAATTTTTATGAATGGCCCAGTCTACTCCAGTAGTACCACATTTTTCCTGAAAATATATCCTACTTGTGTAAAGAGCCTGATTGTGTGATTAATACAATGCAGAATTTATTACAGGAATTGTAAAGATTCAAACAAAAGTAAACTTAATCTAATGATTCAAATAAAATGAACATTTTTATTTTTTCCTCAGAAATTCCAACTGGAATCTTTGGAAGCCTGTAAAAACTTCAAACTACAAAGCAAATCAAAAACAGAATACCCCCCATCACAGAAAAGCCTTCTTGATAAGAGTTCCCAAGCATTTTTAGCACCACAATATTCTAACCAAAGTTGTCAAACGGAACCAATTCCTGAAACACTCTTGTGCCCTCAGAATTGTAAGAAAGACATAAATGAATCCAAAAAGGAAAAAATCCATAAGCTTCATAATGACACAGGGGTACAAACAAACCTGCCAACTTTATCAATTAATATAAAACTTGAACCTCATTCAAACAATGTAAACAAAAAGGCAAGAGCCAGCCTCCCTGGCAATTTTTCAAATGCAATTCAGCCAATGCTTCCACAGAATGAGGAGAAATTTAGTTCAGAGGTGAAAGATATTCAAGTTGGATTGGGAATAAAGAGACGAGAATCATCAAATCAAATTCTCAATAATACCCAAGTGAATAAGAAACCCATTCAAAAAACTGTTGGGGTCCAGACACCATTTGTTTATGAACATTTGCTGACCAAAGTCAAGTATCTTGCATGTATGTATTCAGAGATGGTACACAATTTTAAGAAGTTCCGGGAATTTGCTTCTGAATATGATGAATATTTTCAACAGACATATCAAGGCATGGAAGAACAGGTAACTTTATAGTCAATATTTTTCCTTTTAGTTTTTAGGTAAAAAAAAAAAAAAAAAAAAAAAAAAATTGTGTATACTATTATAGATAGGTGCTTAGAAAAAGAAATAAATTAGACTTGTCTAGTCTCTAAGGTATCTTTTCTATAACTAATTGTTCTGATGAATTTTGCTCTATGGTACCCCAGACTTTATGAATTAAAGTGCAGTATGAGATTAGCAACAAGGTACTTGCCATTTTGCAATTGAATTGGCTAGATGTATCTAAATTCTTTGCTAAAGTTTTTCTCACCTGTGGAACTGTTCTGGCTTCTTTTTCACCCAAGATCAATGTCAGTCATTGTCTGCTGTCTTCTTGACGCTTCTTTTATTGTTCTTGCTCCTTAATGTATTTTTTCCTATTCTTTCATACTCGGTATCTGGTATCTCCTTGTATCTTAGACTAGACTGCAATAAAGCCACTATCTCAATTTTCATAAGATAGTATTCATATAAAATACAAATTTTATTCTAACTTAATTTTGTACAATAATGAATCGTATGCAATATAGGGTGAAAAATTCAATTAGAAAAATTGAAAATAAAATGTATCTAAATACAAATTAAAGACATGTCATAATAGATTATTTCATATTAAATAAATCAATGTTTTGTGGTAATTTTTAACATATTGAGATTTTTTTGTTAAATAATTTTAGCACATTAAAGATTATGAATAAAAAAATTAGTAAATTTTATTTTTTTATTTATTTTATTTTTTTTTTATTTTATTTTTTTTTGAGACATGAGCAAAACAAATTTAGATTTGGAGAAATAAAAAAAAGAAACTCCAACAATGAAATCAATTTTAATGCCTTGTAATTTTAATGCCTCGTAATTTTAATGCCTTGTAATTTATAGATGTTAGTTTTTTGTTTTAAACAGAATTAGATTATATAAATCTTTTAATTTAACTTTTTTTTTTTTTTTTTTTTAAATTTTGCAAAGACTTGGCAAGCGGTGAATAACCTAAGGAAGTCCAACAAGGAGTTAGCCCATCGATACAAACAAGAAATGTCTCTTAGAAAAAAATACCACAATGAATTAATGCAACTCAGAGGTAAGTAGATTTTTTTTTTTTTTTTTTTTTTTTTAATCATCCATAATTAACACATGAAAATTTTGTTATCAGATTAAGATGTTCTATTTTTAGATGACATATTTTCATTATTTCATACATTTTTGTTGATTTTATTATTCAAGTCAGATATATTCCCATTAAAATTGTTATTAATCAACTGCAGACATCCTCGGTGACAAGATATGCAAGCATGAGTGTGTTCTCAATGGGAATGGAGTCTATGAAGTGATTATTCTCAGTCTCTCTCTCTCTCTCTCTCTCTCTATATATATATATATATATATATATATATATATATATATACACACACACACGGTGAGAGGGGAAATTTTTAATTTACTGTATTTCCAACTAATTAATAAAAATACTTTTCATATAATTAACTGTACATAGATGCATAACTAAATATGCATAGAAAATAAAAGTTGATTTAATAGAAATAAATCCTATTTATCCATTTTAATGAGGGGGGAAAAAAGTATTCGTATAATAAAAAAAAAATACACAATCTTCATTTAATACTTTGTAGAATAGCCATTATTCACTTCTGCAGCAACCAACCTCTTGTAGTTCTCAATGATTTGCAAATTTTAGTTGGTATTTTGTTCCATTCTTCTTTGTATATGGTCTTCAGGTCTGGGATGTTTATTGGAGCTCTTGATTGGATTTGAATTTTCAAATAATGCCACAGATTCTTGATTGGGTTTAAATCTGGGGACTGACTTGGCCATTTCGGGATATTTACGTTATTTTCAGCAAGCCATTTCTTCATCGATTTTGAAGTGTGCTTAGGATCATTATCTTGTTGGAAGATCCAACCAAAATCATTAAATTTGCCCTTAAAATATTTTGATATGCTGCAGCATTTATTCTACCAGCTATTACTGATATGTTCTGAGTACCTTTCACAGAAAAACATTCCCAAAATGAGATGCTGCCACCACCAGATTTCACTGTTGGAACAGTGTTCTTTTGTTTAAAGGTATAGCCATCTTTTGTCCATACATGATATCTACAATTATGTTCAAACAACTCTGTTTTGGTTTCATCTATCCATAATACTCTTTCCCAATATGATTTTTTTCTTATCCTTTCAACCTGTCAACTCTGTGTCTTTTCCATAGCAGTGGAGTTCTCTGAGGGGAGTGTGATTTTTAGATTGTTCCTATGAATTTCATTGCTTATTGTCTGATTAGTGACACAGACTCCTGATGAAAGCAAATCATCCTGCAACTCTTGATGAGTAACCACATGAATTTCCTTGAAGATCTTTTTTAGTTTTCTGCATTTTTTGAGTTTTTTATATCTTGCAATCAATGAACAAATGGAATATTCACATTGTCAGAGATTTTCCTGTAACTTTTACCTTCTTTCCAGAGCTTAACAATCAATTCTTTTTTTGAAATTTGTTAATTCTTTACCTCTTGCCATGATGAAAACCTTCTTGCATGAATATCAATTACAGAATGTTCTGTTTGTACTTTGGGGGCTAAAAATAACTACTGATAACATTGTGGGAACATTCTAGAATATTCCACTTGAATCATTGAGAGAATTAAAGCAATTTAAAATCTAAAATTTGCATTGTACAAATATTTTTTACCTATTAAAATGGTTTAATGGGATTTATTTCTATTAAATCAAAAATCATTTTGTTTTATATGCATATTTAGTTACTATGCATCTGTGTAATGTTAATTATATGAAATGTTTATTCATTAGTTTGAAACACGATAAATCTTGTGTATGAATATTTGTCCCCCCCCCCACTTATATATATATATATATATATATATATATATATGTCAGGTTGAAAACGGTCAGATATCTAGCCACACTGATGAGTTAGATCACACTTCATCAGTGTGCTGTTTTGGCATCAGATTCTACACCTAAGCTATCGTCGCACAGCAGAGGGAAATTTTAACGTTTTTTTTACTATATGAAAGACTTCAATGGCTAGGCGAGCTCAATTCCAGTTAAAAAGCATTGCATTAGCAGCAGCTATTTATAAAATTATATATATAAACATGAGAAAGATAGGATTAATATAAAATTAATTTATAGTTGCTGTTTTTTTATTCAACATCTCAACCCCCAGTTTTGTAGGCAACCTTTTTTGTAATTGTTCAGTTTGCTGATCACGAGATTTCAGCAAATGACTGCTGTTTTTTCTCATTTTTCATTAACTTTATACTAAGTTTGTAATTTATGCACTAGTTGGGAGCTCTTATTAGCGTTAGGTTGATTTTTCTCCTCTTTTGTGAGTGCCCATGTATGCATGTTCATATGTGTTAACTGTTGTGTTTATTTCTCCTTTTCATCATTACCTTGTCTCCTTATAGTCTTCTCTATTCCTTTTGTCTTATTTTGGCCCCGAGTGTGAAACATAATGTCATTTCTGGTATTTCAGACAGAATCTTTTAGTCAGATTTTTAGGGCAATTCATTTTCTCAAATGTTTTGACCCTTAAGTTAAGGTTGGTTTGTTTTTTATATAATATATATATATATATATATAATGCTTAACTGGCAAAGTAAATATTTGCTTATATTTTCACTTACCTATGATTTCATACTTTTGTTTTGGTCTCTGAACTAATTGATTTTGGAGGGGATATTGTTTTCTTTTTGGGTCCATCTGTATTTTTTATAGGGTTGTGTTATTGCATATTTTTTCTATTTTGCACCAACCTAATATTTGGTTTTCTGCATGGTTTGTTTGCATTATTTACAATACTCGGACTGCTATCCTCATCTTCATTACCATATTCACAATGTTTTGTCCTTCTTCAGGTGATTAGAATTTTGAACTGAACCCTTTATTGTTCTAGTTCCATGTGCTACGGATTGTCTCTGTTATTTCCCTTTTAATTCGACTCTCCAAGTTTTGGTTCACCACTGATGTGGCCTGGTACTCACAACTCTTTGAGTCTAGTTACTGGATCTAATCAACATCTTTATCCACTGGGCCATGTGTCCCCAAGCCAAGTGTAAATGATGCAAGTAATCATAATAACTCATCCCAGAGATATAGACATGGCTCAACTGGAAATCCCTGCTGCAGTTAATGACTGGTTTAAAAGTCAAAGCTTAACTTATGTATTTTCTTATTTGTTTTTTGTCTGCTTAGGTAACATCAGAGTGTTCTGTCGTATTCGCCCCCCAACTGCAGCAGATGAGGACCCTAACAGTTGCTGCATATCAGTCAGTTCCAATGACAGGGATATAATTTTTGTCAAAAACAAAAATAAGTTGACGCGTTTTGAAATGGACAGAGTATTCCCTAAAAATTGTAGTCAATCTGAGGTAAGTATTTGTGATAAGGTTACTCACTACTTGCTTAACTGTGTGTGAGTGAGAGATAGGATTAAAAAAAAAAATCCTTATGTTTAGTCTGGGTTTGGGAAGTGGGTAAGGTAAAAAATTTGTTCAACTCTGTCATTCTGACTCGCACAATAAATAAATAAATATAAATATATATATAAAACTGCAAATGTTTTTGAAAAATCCACATTACAATAAAATGTTTGTGGCTTCTATTTTTAATATATACATTTTTCTCTTGTTGGAACAACTATAACCTCATCCCTTATATATATATATATTAGGTTGGTGCAAAAAAATGACGTAATAATGTTGTTTTTTGACGTATTTTTTAACGTCAAAAAACGACATTATTACGTCATTATTTTTGCACCAACCTTATATATATATACACACACACACACACACACACACACAATCGTGTGTGTATCTGTCAACATAATGTCCTGCCTTAAAGAAATAGGTTTATACCAAAACATGACAGCTATTAGAGAGATGTGATTATACTTCAATGTTTGAAAAAAAAAAAAAAATTTTCACTAATAAGCATTATATAACACGGCACAAATAGCTATATTGTGGAAAAAGTAATTTTCAACAATGTACACATTTTTTATGTATTTATGGTTATTTTTTAAAATGACTTTATAGTACTTGTAGTTATCAATAATATCATATATTAATTTAATTAATAACTGATGTTAAAATTTTGGAATAATAAAAATTTAAATTTCATCTCTCGCAATCTGTAAATAACCTATGGAGGTTATATGCAACTTGCACACACACACTATATATATATATATATATATATATATATATAATATATAATCTCTAGGTGTCAACACTCTGTAAATAGTAGATTCTGAGCCCTCTTCTTCCATACATTTTTTTTTTTTGTTGATTGTTTTTCTTTACAATGCAAAGAAAAATTACACCAATATTTGCAATTGCATTGCTTGTATTCTCTGCAGAATTAATCTCGGACATTTTTTTTATTTGCAATTAACTATTTTTTAAATCATTTAAATTTTTAGGAAATTCAAAGAAAGATAACATAAAATAAGAAATAAAAAGCCAACAAATAGGGGAGATCAGGCTGCTTAATTGAGTCTTCATAAAGTAATTACACTAGATGGATTCAGATGACTGCAATCAGCCAATTGATACATGTGAAGCAGTTTTTTTTGTTTTTGTTTTTTTTATAATGAAGATGTCAGTGCCTTAGATGATCTAATGTGACTAATTTGCCTTTTTGGTATATTAGGTTGTTGAAAGAAGTTAGAAAACTTAGATTATAAGATTCTGTATGATCATTATATAACATTCACTGTACAATGAAACTAAGTTCCCAATCAATACCATTTGTTATCACCATAGTATACTATTTGAAATTTGTCCTAAAGATTTTTGAATTCTATTGGTTCAGGTTTTTGATGAAATAAGGTCCCTTGTTACATCGTGTATTGATGGCTTCAATGTTTGTATTTTGGCCTATGGTCAGACTGGCTCTGGTAAAACCTACACAATGGAGGTGAGTAATAAATTTTACTTATCCAATTTTGAAAGTGTATATTAAAAGATCAATTTTTTTTTTTTAATATTTTTATTTTATAATAAAGTTCACCCCTCCCCAAAGGAAGGTAGTAAAGCCACTAAGACACAAGGGGTTACTTGGTGTGGAAGAATTAGAAAACAGGAACATTACTCTTCTGTTCTTGCTCCTTAGTAATTGGGAAGACAGTAGATAGTAATTGACATTGCATTTAAACTTTTGAGAATTAAAGTTAACTGGAAAGCATGGAACTAGAAGAGTTTCACAAATGAAAAGTGTGAGAAAAGAAACTGTTAGCATAGAACTTAGGGGGTTACATCTAAACAATTCAACTGTGAATTGATGAGACCTTATTGCCAGTCTATTACGGCACTTACCATCAAAAAGTCAAGGTACCGTAGCAAAGAACTCCTCCAAAAAATAACCATGAATTCATTTATAGAAAATGCATAAAAAGCACAGAGGCAGCTTTATGGCGGTGAGAAAGTGACTGAAGCCAAGATGCTAGGTCGGGACAAATATATATATATATATATATATATATAGTAGGAGTACTGGACCATATGTGGAAGCAATATTCTAAGCATGGATGAATGGTAGAATTTTAGATATGCAAGATAGATTCTGGAGAGAAAAATTGTTTAGCACAACAGTGAACCAAATTTCTTAGCAACCGACTTATCAATGGATTCAATATAGTCTTTTAGATGATTAATATATAGCAGTTTAGGTTTGGAGGTGTTAAAAATTAACAAGCCATTCTTTGCTCCAGTTAACAGACTAAAGGTCATTTTTTTTTTTTTATATCAGCTGCCAATTTGACTTTATTGAACAGATTAAGCTTACTATCAAGATGGGTAAATGATTGTATCATCAGCATAGATACCAAGGATAGAAAGCTCTGGGGTGGGGGAACTTGCATTAGTACAAAAGGAACTAGAAGAAAAAAAATTAATTTTATGCAGAGATACATTTAAAACAATTATTTTTTTTTTTTTTTTTACTTTGATTCATAATGAATTGAAACTTTTTACACATTTTACAAAAATATGTTGAACTCTCTTTCTGCATAACCTATTTTGCAAAATTTTAATTTAAAGTTTTTATTTTTAGGCTCAAAATTTTCAAGGACTATTATTCTTTCTGATTTGGTCATCATCAGTGAAATTCAAGTTTTGTCATAAGTGTTATTGTTTGTTGAAATTTATAAAATCTTAAAAGTTTTTCAGGAATTCAGATTTCTTGAGTTCATTGGCAATGGGTAGAAGTGAACATAAACAATCTTAACCAAAATTTGAATTGGTTGTTTTTCATGAGTTCAAGGAAAAGTAGACTCATGCCAACATAAACAAAAATAACTTGCAGTTTGAAGGAATACCTTTGGAAAAGGCGACATATCTTCAAACTCTGTTTCCAAGTTTTATTAGCAACCATTACTCACCCCCACACACCTTGTGTGCCGATGAATGCATTACATTCTATATTTCCTGTATGGAAACAGCTAATTTCACTATTGTCATAATAGTAATGGTAAAATTAGCCATTTTCCATACAGGAATTATTCAGCATTCTTTGACTGAACAGTTAGCATTCTTGCTGTTCTGGAATTTATGAAATATTTTGAAACATTTTTCAGGAAATTATTTTTCAATTTTATTGCTCTTTCTAATATTGATGGAAGCTTCCTTCTAAATTTCTTGTTTAAGGTAACGTGGAAATCTTGATTATATAATTATTTTCCCTGCTAGTTATGTTATCAATTTTAGTTCTTGCTGTTAGAAGTCTTCAAGTAATGGTTTTTGTTATTTAGTGAGTTTGTGATTTTTTTTTTTTGTAGTACCTTTGAAGATCAAAAGGATTCAACTACCTTCTTCCTTGTTTAATCCAAGCATTTTAAGTGATAGAATCTATCTGTTGCAATGAAAAGGAAAAAAGATAGATGGTGGGGGAAGTTATCGAAATTAATAACAAAGCTTTATCAAAGAAGTTTAGATATTTTAGAGGTAAATCAAAGTATAAAAGACGAAGAAATGAATAAACTAGAAGCAGGGTTTCCTTTCTTCCTATTAAATAATTAAGTGAATTAATAGAATTCTTTATTTAAGAATAAACAGAATTTAGAGACTAAATTTTGTCTTATATATATATTTGTCTTTTTTATATTGTCTAGAGTTTAAAATGCATTAAAATAACCACTTGTAAGATCTGATGTTTGACTATACTAATTAGAAGTTTCAAATGTGTGATTAAAAAAGAAAAGGAAAAATTATTTTTAATTTCTAGGGAACCTCAAATAATCCTGGAATGAACCAAAGAGCTCTGAAGGACCTTTTCAAAGAAACTGCTCTAAAAGATGACTGGAATTATTCTATTTCTGTCAGTATGTTAGAAATCTACAATGAACAAATCAGGTAACTTTTTTTCT
The DNA here is from genome assembly GCA_963932145.1 of Acanthosepion lycidas. NCBI lineage: Eukaryota > Metazoa > Mollusca > Cephalopoda > Sepiida > Sepiidae > Acanthosepion > Acanthosepion lycidas. The sequence continues at coordinate 88,766,265 of OZ010603.1, read as the reverse complement.
TTTTTAAAATACAAATCCAAGCATTAAGCTATTCTTGTGTGCACTTAATTATAATCACAATTTTTTTTCATTGAGCTATCCAATAACTTGTTTTAATTTGAATTAAAAGAATGAAGAGAAAAATGCATGGTAGGTTTTGCTTACTTGATGCCTATTGAAGTAAATTACAGATCACCAAATGCATAATCGCCCCAAAATAGTCAGGGGATCAATGACCTTCTCTAACTTTGAAGCCATTATCATTGCAAGAGTTGGACAACTGAACTCCCTGTCTTTACTGCTCTTGTCTTGTTAGCACATTTAAAGCAATACATTTTTCTTTGGCTGTAAAATCTATAAGAGCAAATTAAGATATTTTTTTTTTTTTTTTTTTTTGTCGTTTTTCCTGATTTTTTTACTAGTGTATGCATCGCTAAACAATGGCTGTTGTTAATAAGTCTTCTGTTAAGACTTGAATTTGCAATTTTTATTAGTATTTACTTGATCGTATCATTGCAACTTCTTGGTTTTACTGAGGGCTCAACTAAAGTGGAAAATGTATATTTGTCTCTCGGTTACTTTCTTGTGCATTTCTCTTATTGAATGACTAGGGGGAAACACTTGACAAAGTGAAGTTCCATAAATAGAAGCCAAAGAATTCTAATTTTTTATCTTCTAAAGTGATATTGATATTTATTAGGTAAACATGGACTTATGTACCTGAAATAAAATGGAATATCAAAAGGATGATCATTTTCTTTTTCCCATGATACTGCTTTTTTAATGATCTTAACTCTTCAATGTTTGTTTTAAAAAATGTTGATTAGAATTGTGATAAAACCTAGATATATGTTGAAGGTGAATTTATACATTTTCTTTGTTCTTGAAAATTTACAACAAAAATAAGACACTATTAAATTGTTTATTTATGCTATTATTTATTGGAATGTTTGGCAAACATTGGCGAATTGCCAATTTAACTTTATAAAATGGTAAATAAGAATTTCCTTTGAAGTGGTTCACATATTTTAATAATTTAGTAAATGTTTATAAATAAAAAAATTATTTATTTCTTTATAAATAATGCATTAGTTCTAAATTGTATTAGTTTTTAGAATATTGTAAGTATAAAATTATTCTTAAACAATCAAATAGTACTTAATATTTTTTGTAAATTCTCAAGAACAAAAACATACAAATTCACTTTTACATGTTTAAATTTAATTATTACTTTTTAAAACGTACATTGCCAAAGGTTATTTTAAAAAAAGCGGTCCTTTTGACACTGTCTTATTGCAGGCATATAAGTCTGTTTGCTATTTATAGTTTGTTAGTGTGGCCCAAGGTCAAATGGGAGTGTGAATTAATATTTTCTTTAATTGCAGGGATCTGCTCAATGATGATGCAACAAATAAACTTGAAGTGTGGAATGTGGAAGACATGACCATCATTCCTGTCTATTCAGTTGAAGAAGTTAACAAGGTGAAAGTTTTGTCTGAATCTTTTGAAATGAAGAATTATTATACATTCATTTGCCTGGATTAGCAACATCAAGTGTAAAAGTTTCCATGTGTGAATGAACAATGGACCCTAGCCCCACATTGTGTTTCACCTCTCGTTTTCATGTTGGTTTATACAAACACTGGAAATGACTCTTATCTGTTCATAAGAAATGGAAGATGGAATTGGCAACAAGAAATGAAAACCCAAATATGGTTCTCAATTTGGTGCTTATTTCAATGAGATTTCCTAGTTGTAGTAGGTGGCACATAGGTCCCTTCAATTGCTACCATCATAACTGGACAGACTGCTCCTCTCTGTGTCTAGGTCTGTAGTGAGTCCTAATTAAAATAAACAAAAAAGAAAAAAAAAAATAATAATTCAAATTAAAATAAGGTATTTGTACTTTACAACATTGTCTGTCTTTCTCTCTCTAAACTTCTTTCTCAAATAACGAAAAGGCAAACCTCAAAGAGGAAAAAACTAAACCCACCTGAAAAATGCCAAAAATTTACAGGATCAGAGCCTACTTATTTGTAACTATAAATCTACCAAAATAAGACAGGCTCCATGCATAACTTTTGAAAATAAAATAATTTGGCCAATCAAAAAAATTAAGACACTTTTGATAACTGAAACAAAAGTTTGTGCCAGTGTCTCAGAATCTGGTCAAAAGGATACAAGCTCACAGCTCTGAGCTAGAAAAGAGTAAGACACTGAACAGACACACATGTTCAGTAGAGAAACCAGACATGTGTGAAGTAGTTAAGAGTTCATTTGCTAATGACATTTCTGCCCTTTAGGGCAGAGAAAAACATTGTAGATTGACACTGACCTATTTCTAAGATGACTACACATATGAACAATGTCTGACCTTGAAACTACCTAATAAGATACCAAGTCTCTCTTGCACACTACTCTATAGCCCTAAAAGGGATTCTATTTATAAGGCTGCTAGCAGAAACATCTGGTTTCCAACAGTGCCACGTTATCCACTTCATTTATTTTATTACGAAAAAAAAAAATTAAATGTTAAGATATATTTTCTTTAGATATATATATATATATATATATATATATATATGGTGTGGCAGAAATGGTAAAACATTATCTAGATGAAGACACCCTTGCCATTAATGTCTTATCAGTATGTGGGAGGTATTTCTGCTGCGCACTGTAACTATTTAATTTTAAAAACGGCAATTATTTGCTTTTAATGTTTGTATAAAGTTTTAGGAACATTAATTCTAATAATATTTTTTTTTTTTTTTTCAGGTCTGTGCAAGCGGCCATAAAAACCGTGCAAAAGCTACCACAAACCTCAATACGTCTTCATCTCGTTCACATGCTCTGCTTTGTGTCAGAGTAGAAGGTGGCAACCAAACAACGAATACACAAACCAAAGGTTTTTATTGCTTATTTGTCACTGATATACACTTTGGGTGGGGGTCAACTATGGGTAGTTTGATATTTTGCTTAGGATATTTTTGGGGAGGAACCAATATTTGTTTTATGAAATGTTGATAATTTTTATATATACAAACACACACATACATACAATGACAGCAACCTTTCTTTTAAACATGTTTGCTGAATATGATGGACAAGGGAAATTTAAGATCCCCCCCCCAGCATCCAAACTTTTTTTCTGTTTGATGGGGGTAAGAGAGTAAAGAAGTGGCCAAATGTGCTTGAGGCAATGGACAGTACAGGCAATTTTTGCATTGTATTACTCTCACCAAACGGCATAATGTAAGAATGTTTGAAAAACTAAAAAAAAATCCAACACATTTTCCGAGTTCATCATATTCAATGAAACAAATAATTGCACATGATGATTAATAATAATGAAGAGTAAAAAGCAAACAAAACCTTATGAAATAGCTACAAAAAACTGCATTTCAATCCACACTTTCTATTGTCTCTAGAATAATAATGGTTATGATAATAGACCTTGCTACACATAATGCACCATTGACCAACATAAGTAAATAATTGAGACAAAACAACATAATGGTCTGAAGATTGCATTCAAGTATGATAGACTTATCACTCAGTGTTGATCTTACTGTCTCCACACACACACACACACACACACACACACATTTCCAAAAACGTTTTTAGTCTTGAGTAATGCTAACTTGGAAAAATAATGATTAATTATTTTAAACACACAACACATTTTTCATTATTCATCTGAAGCCATAGAGGCAAAATGCATTATCAGATATTATTTTCAAAAGATACTTTTATGAACGTTTTTCCCAATACCTGTTTATTACACACACACACAAATTCAAGTCTTGTCCTCAACAGAATGCAGGAAGCATTGATAATTTTATGTATGCATGCAGTCACAATTACTGTTATGCTAAAAATGTATGATTTAAAAAAAAATTAAAAATAGTAATTCTTATGCAACAGATTCTGGTATTGATTTTTTTTATGTCCTTTGCTTGTTGTAGGTAAACTATACTTGATTGATTTAGCAGGCTCTGAAAATGTTGAAAAATCAGGTGTCAATGGTCAGCGGTTAAAAGAAGCAGGTTTTATTAATAAATCTCTCAGCACATTCAGTGATGTTATTAATGCTATCTTACTGAAGAAGACACACATTCCATACCGAAATTCCAAACTAACTCATCTACTGCAAGACTCTTTGGGTAAGTAACTTGTACATTGAAAGCATAGTCTGGTACAAGGACATTTAAAGTATAAAAATTTGCTTGTTCATAAAAACTATACATGTTGTTTGTCTTAGAACATCTTATTTAGTGCATAAAGATTGTGGATACTTTTTCTTTACAGAAAACTAAAGATGTCTAAAAAGCCAAATAATTCTCAACTTGTCATGTGTATTATTTGATTAAGAAACTATTTGAATATAAAATCTACTTTTGCATTTATTGCAATTTAATAATTTCAATTGTCCTGCAGTTTTAAAATTTACCCAATTCACAATCCTGTGAAGAATTTCAAATTTGATTTAGTGTGTGGAGCAAGTCTCAAAGATTCTTATTGTTAATTTCTTTTTTTCACTTCCAGCTAGGGATAAAGCAAGGTGTTACTGAGAGTAAAAAACAATAGTGATGAAAACTGAACCTTGCAACGGAGAAGTTTTCAAGACCTTAATGACATCTCTATCTATAAAAGGCAGGATGTGTGTGTGTGTGTGTATGTAATGAATGCATGGTTGCAATTTTCGATGGATTTGCACCAAAATTTACATGCACGTGCTCCAAGTTAGTGGGAAGGCCAAGACAGACTTTGCATTTCCCAACTCCCACCGATAGTGGATTTTTATGCTTCTACCAGTTTTCATGTAGTTTGTGGCCATTTTTTTACTTGCCAGAGTGAGAGCCTATAGCTGGCTGCCACGAATAGGCAGGAAGATTCAATTGGCCAGCGTGAGAGCCAACAGCTGATTGACACGAATGTTAACTAGCATGCAAAAAAATCGATAGCTGCATTCATTACAAGTTGGGAAAAATTTAAATATGCATGGCACTTTACTCCAATTGGCTCATTCGCTTGCTTAAACTCAACATAGGTTCTGAAGAACTGGGTTGGGTGTGAAAAAGTATTTAACATTCTTTTTTCATTCGGTTTTTCCAGTTATGAGTCCTTTTTTTTTTTAAAGCTGATCGTTTTGTGTTCATTTTGTTTAGTTCTTTTTTCATAACAGCTTTAATGTTTAGTATAGAGCTTAGAAAAACTTTGCAGTGTGAGATAGGCAAGAAGTAAGGCATGTAGCAACATCAGCACGGCAAAAGGCACTCCTTTAAAGGCAAGGAAGGGCAAAAATATTTTAAGTCGAGTGATAGCAATTGCTGTGAGTTGTACGATTTTTGAGTCAAGCACGGGCAATGCTAGGCCATGCTGCTAGTTGATAAAATTCTAAATTTTCAAACAAAATTTCTAAGATGAGGGGTTATTATTTACATGTGAACTATTGTCTTCATCTTTCTAATTGCAAAGTTTTGGCTTTTGTGATGTCCATTAAGTCCAAATACACACTCCCCAGTCTAGGGATTGAAGTCCTATGTAGTCATCTGACACCAAATTCACAAACCAATGCTTTAATCCACTAGGGTATTGTATCAAAGGAACAACACTAAATAAGAACTATGATATTCCTGGGCAATTTCAGTAGAACGAGAACCATTTGCACCTGTAATTGAAATAAAGGGTATAATTTGATCTTCTGCAAAGCACATAAAGGCTAGCAAGCAATGGCCTTAACATAGTCTAAATGTAAATAGTAAAACAAGAACTTCTCTTATATTTTAGCACATTAAGTATTATGCAAGTTTTCTTTCAGGAAATGAAATGTTTGATCATAGATCAATTTGTTTTCAACTCTTCATGATTATTAAAACTGAAACCTACTTTGGGTTGTTGGAGGTTGCTTACAGTAGTGTTTCTCTAAGTACTGACCAGAATTGAAGCTATTTAACTTTGGTGATTGAACTGGGGTTTTCAGTGTTATTTGATCATAGAGAAAGGGTATGAATGTCAAGAATGGCTAAGATATTGTGTGCTTTTAAAGAGTATTAATTCTAATCTTTTTCAAGCTCCTGACAATAATTTTGATGTTTTCAACTTTGTAAAAGTTTAATGTGCACTACTGAGAAAATTACTTTAATATTTCAGGAGGCAATAGCAAGACCTTGCTCATCACTCAAGTAGCTCCAGGTGATTCTCATGTCTCGGAGACACTACAGACCCTACAGTTTGCCCAAAGAATTCGTTCTATTCAATGTCTTTCATCTAATTCTAAATCTCGAGAGAGGCTTGACAGTGAGAGAAGTGATAAAAGTGAAAACTCCAAGAACAAAGAAAAAACAGATGAGGTAAATTTGTTTCCAAATTACACTGAATTGGTCAAATTCTTTTATTTCAGCTTAGACATACAAGGTGCCACCCAAGAGTTTAGAGAAACCAATTATATATAAAAAAAATTACTTACTCTATCTCCTTAGGTATATAGTGATGCCAACAGTTCTTATTCATGACTCAAAAAGCTTGTATGCATTGTCTAAATTCCTTGAATTTTTGGATTATACGTTGTAATTTAGATGTTGTTTGGTTTAAAACAAAAAAAAAAAAAAAAAACCTGAACTAGAACCAGTTTTAAATTTGGTGTCATGCATAATTTGAATGAAATACATTCCAAGTAAACCTAATTCATTTTATCAGTATTCAGTGACATGTTTTCTTTTTAGACTTAACTAATTTCTTTTCCTTTCCACTCCTATTTGAGCTCAGATAATTTTAAAACTAATCAAAATTGTGTAAAAAGGATACTATTAAACAATATGATTTCAAATTTATTCATTTCAACTGTTGTACTGTTCAAAGTATATTATTTGTTCTGTTTTCAATATTTGTATCAATAAATTCCTGACATGTATATTTGAAAACAAAACTTTTTTGTGATGTTATGGTCATTCCTTGCTGAGTCCACATTTACAAGTTGTAATAATTCTTTGTAATGTCAGTTTTGTTCCATATACGAATGACTAAGTTCATTTTACTGATTAATACCCCCTGTAGTTTGGCATCAATTCCTTTTTAAATGATCATTCTAAATATAAATCAATACTAAGATTTTCAAAATTTTATTTGCAATATTTACCATTAATCTTACAAAACAGTAACTTGAAAAATTTATGCTTATGACCCAATAACATCCCACAAAATTAAGAAAAACATGATCTATTTCAGTTGAATTTATAAAATTTTGGTTATCAAATTACCATTATTTAGTCCCTGACATTTTAGATGATTCTGTATAATTCTATGCAAGACCAATGTTTTTCATTAAAACAAAAAACAAAAAAAACTCTTTAGTCATTATTTGTAAATCCACAAAGTTTTTTGAGAAGAAAATAAAAGTATTAAAAATCATTGTTTTAATTTTAAGAATGTTTTCTTTATTTCAGAATTCCCCGGAGCCAATGTCAAGCATTCCCCCACGATTTGCAAGTATGTTTCTGGCTAGCCCAACCAAAAGCTCACCAAGGACATTTGGAACTCCTCAAAACCAAACAAAACGAAAAAATAGTCTAACATCCAAATTTCAATGATGACAATAAATTGATGGGAGAAGGTTGTATATATAAATTTTTGAATTTTTCTTTCTTTCTGGGGCTGCATAAAAAAAATGTATATTTATTTTTTTTGACATTGATGTTTAAGTTTTGTAATTTTAATTATGCTTTTTAATGAATATAAATTTTTTTTTTTTTTTAATACTTACTATATTATTGCAATATTGTCTGAATGAAGCAACAGATGAGAAAATTTCTGTTCAGTGGTAATTGTATTTTGCAAATAAAAATTCCACAAGCATAAAACTTTGTTGGTGTGCATTGTTTGACTCCTTTAAATAACTGACCAGGAACAAGTATTAAGTGAAAACATTTATTTCTTACAATGTTAAAAAATGAACCAAGTTAGAAACTCGACAATCTTGTTTTATGAAACTTATTTTAAACCCAAATAATTCAAACAAAAACAAAACACAAACTATCTTAATTTTTAAACTCCTCAGAATTCTTCCATCTCCTCTTCTCCCTCTTCACCCATATCACCAGAGTCTACTCCCACCTCTTCATAATCTTTCTCCAAGGCAGCAAGATCTTCCCTGGCTTCAGAAAATTCTCCCTCTTCCATTCCTTCACCGACATACCAATGGACAAAAGCCCGTTTAGCATACATAAGATCAAACTTGTGATCAAGCCGTGCCCAAGCCTCTGCAATAGCTGTCGTATTACTTAACATGCATACAGCACGATAGACCTTGGCCAGATCCCCACCAGGAACAACAGTAGGAGCCTGGTAATTGATGCCAACCTTAAATCCTGTTGGGCACCAGTCAACAAAGCGTATTGTTCTCTTAGTTTTGATAGTTGCAATAGCTGCATTCACGTCTTTTGGAACGGCATCTCCTCGATAAAGCATACAACAAGCCATGTATTTGCCATGTCGAGGGTCACATTTGACCATTTGGTTGGCAGGCTCAAAACAAGCAGTGGTAATTTCAGCTACAGTTAGCTGCTCATGGTAGGCTTTCTCAGCTGATACAATTGGAGCATAAGTAACTAAAGGGAAATGAATTCGAGGATAAGGGACCAGATTAGTTTGAAATTCTGTAAGATCCACATTAAGAGCCCCATCAAAGCGCAATGAAGCTGTAATGGAGCTGACAACTTGGGCTACCAACCTATTAAGATTAGTATAAGAGGGTCGTTCTATATCTAGATTACGTCGACAGATGTCATATATAGCTTCATTGTCTACCATGAATGCACAGTCGCTGTGTTCCAATGTTGTGTGTGTTGTCAAAATGGAGTTATAAGGCTCCACTACAGCTGTGGATATTTGGGGAGCTGGGTAGATAGAGAATTCCAATTTTGATTTCTTGCCATAATCTACACTAAGGCGTTCCATCAAAAGCGAGGTAAAACCACTACCTGTACCACCTCCAAAACTGTGAAAAATAAGGAACCCTTGCAAGCCACTGCACTGATCAGCCAACTTTCGAATTCGATCCAGGACCAAGTCCACGATTTCCTTGCCAATTGTGTAGTGGCCACGTGCATAGTTGTTGGCAGCATCTTCTTTTCCAGTGATTAATTGTTCTGGGTGGAATAACTGCCGATAAGTTCCACAGCGGATTTCATCTAAAGGCAAGAACAAGAAAATTTCATTTTAGAATTTGAATTTTTCTGTTAGACTACATAAATACAAATTTTTCTGATCTGTTCCTGATTTTCAATGGAATAAAAGATAATTACTACTTACTTATTCTATAATTTATTTGTAAATAAGAATTTCTAGCCGATAAATTCTTTTGAAAAATAAACTTAAGCTTTGTGTGTGTCTGTGTAAACACTCGCACAAAAACACTTTTTATATATAGGCTATTCCTTCCCACTCTTAGGAATGTAACTGAAACTTATTACAATGATTGAGAATATCTCAATGTATCACTGTTACACTTACTGTAAATAATTTAACTCTGTTATATATAAATATTTACCAGGAAAATTGAATGGGGGTATTTTTTTAATTGTATTGAAAAATTGTTTTAACACTTCTTTGGTATTACTTGATTAAATACTCTAAGTCACTTCCAATGGTTAAACTTACCAATCACAGTTGGTTCTAAATCCACAAAGACTGCCCTTGGGACATGTTTGCCAGCTCCAGTCTCACTGAAGAAGGTATTAAATGAATCATCTCCTCCACCAATGCTCTTATCTGATGGCATCTGTCCATCTGGCTGGATTCCGTGTTCCAAGCAGTACAATTCCCAACAGGCATTACCCATCTGCACACCAGCCTGGCCAACATGAACACTGATGCATTCACGCTAAAAATATCAAATTATTTTTATTTTACAGAAAAGTAAAAATTAAAATTGAAGACTTTGTAATTTAAAAATTTTTCAATTTTTCTGTAGTCAATATTTTTGCACCCTTTTTTGCTTTCAACACTTCCAGAAAAGATTAAAATTCATAATTATGAACATTTTTATAAAATGCAAATGTATACATACTACACTCTGATTCTATGATTTCTGACTGGTACTATATTGTGTTCTTAGATGTACCCATAATTTTTTTTTCGTTTTTGATTTAAAAGTTAAAGGTTACCTTTCTCTTAAATTTTAATTAGACTATTTTTTAAGAAATTTCAATGATCCAAAATCTGTTAAAATTGTTAGTATTTTATCTTTTAGAAACTTTAATATTAAAAATATGATAGAAAAGTTTTAATCATCTTCTCCACTTTCCATTTCTATAATTTTTAAAATCAGTTTCATTTCTTGATAGTGGATATCTTTCACCAGACTGTTTTTTAACAATATTTATTACTTACATATATTAGTTTTAAATTTGTTATATTTGAGGAAAAAGTGCTCTATATGTGAGAGTAAACAATAGTGATAGATGGTCAGTATACAGTGCTGATTCCTATCAGTTTCATACCACATGGAATCTTCAGACTGCATGACCCTATTGCTATTGAAAGGCTCTATATGATCTTGAAGGTATTTGACAGGGTTCAGTATGCTGGACTTCTTCACAAGCTCAAGTGTTATGGTGACTTTAGACAAATATTTAGCTTAATCCAACCATTCCTAGCAGATCATGTAATGAAGGTTGTGTTGAATGGACATGGTTCTAGTTTTTCACATTAATTCAGGGTTCTCCATATTTCTATCCTTGCACCTATGTTGCTTTTGATCTTTATCAACAACCTTCCCGATGTCATCAGTTTATGCTGGTGACATGACGATTTACTCTTAGAGGTTCAACAAAGTAAAACTGGCAGCTGCTCTCGAAAAGGACCTCCAATCAGTGGTTAACTGGGGCAAGTTTTAACAACATCAAAACAAAACTGATTTTCATTTAATCAACATAATCTTTTCTACCTGCCTTCAGCATGGCTGATGTTAGCCTCCAAGAGAACAACTCTTTACACCTTTTTGGGCTCATGTTTTCCACTGACATCAAGTGGATTGATTATATTGAATCAGTTGCCAGGTTTACTTTTAAGAAAATTTGATTCACTGTGTTGTGCCAGACAACTTTTGTCATAATCCATCTTGCACATTTATATTTGTCCATACATTGAATACTGCTGCCTTATCTGGTCTGGTGCTCCTAGTATATCTCTTGAGATTCTTAACAAAATCCAAAATGGTCTGTAATGTAATCAATCCGAACCTGGTATCTCTACTTCAATCAGTCTCTCACCAACATAATCTGACATGGCTTCCCTTTTATCTTTTCTGACAATTGTTCTGATGAGCTTTCCTCCTGTATGCTTTGACTGCATGAATTTAAGTATGCTACTAGATTCATGGTTTTACTGCTGAACTAACTAGATGCAACAGTCTAATAGTTTTCTTGTTAGTGAAACTCTTTTTTGGTTCCTTGCATCTCTGTCACTTACAATCTTCAAAAATTTAAATGTAATACCAAATGCCATCATTTATCTTGCTGGATCCTGTTCTTTTCTCCTGAATAGTTTCTCTTTCACTCCCAGTAACCTCCTTGCAACTTAGTGGCATTATTGCTATGCTTGGGGTGAAATATATATATATATATATGTGTGTGTGTGTGTGTGCCACTAAAAGGAAGGAAGAAACTATCCTCTTCCCAGTTAATTTGGTTAGGGTTAGTTTCCTCTTTTCCATAATCTACCAATGCCAGACACAGACTACAAAGAGAGCCTGTGACACGAGTACTGACACATGGTCTTAAGAAAGATCGCTTACAGCATGAAAGTGATAGCAATCAAGACTGCATGGTGATTGACTATATCTACATTCATTGATATTAGCACTCTTTTCTATATAAAAGTCAAATTTTAAATGTATTTATACAGGGTTTGGCAGAAAAACCTATTTAAATGGTAAGACTATTAGTGACAATGGTATCTTCATCAAGCTAATGCTTTACTATTACGTGGAAAGTATTTCTGCCGGACCCTACATATTGCAGACACCTTTCTCACCAAAGGGAACAAGGCAAGCTCATCTTTACTTTTACTCATACATTTTCATACATTTATGATTTAATAATCAAGCAAAACCACGATTTATTAACGATTCCATCATATTGCAAATAAATTTTTTCTGTCTGATTTAACAGCATTAAGAATATTCACTTTTCTCAAAAAAACTTTTAAAGATAATTTCGTCACGTGGCTAAAAACACTACACGGCCCATGCTTAAAATGAGAAATGGGGCAGTTGATGATTGATATCTGACCATTTTTTTTTTATTAAGTTTATCAATAACAAAACAGCAGAGGGAATTTATTTTCAGCTTATCAAATTCATTTTTTCTATCAGATCAATTTAAAATCTTTTTTTTTTTTTTTTTTAAAAAAAAAAAGGCGCTTAAAAAAAACAAAAAAAAAACATGAAAAATCTTTTCTAAAATGGACGATTCTGATTTAATTTCTATTTTTTAAATTTTCTAATTCGAATAAAATTTAGTTAATTTTCTGACAAAATAAAAATATTGATAAAAAAAAGATCAATTTAAAAACTATATTGCAAGTAAATAGGACTTTTATTTTAACAAAAATGATTCCAATGGAAGACGCGGGGAACAATATATTTTTTTTGTGCTGAGATTTGCTTCAGTACAACTTACGACAGTCTAATTCGCAAATTCAACACTTAAAACATCCTGTAAAGTGGAATTTATTAATGCAAGGTTTTTTGTTTTTCATTTACTTTTAATTCTTTACTCGAAATTAATTCATTGAACTCTAAACTTTCAAGTAAATGTCAAAATATGATGGCTAAAAATGCGAACGTTTTTTTTTTTTTGTTGTTTAAGGTTAAAGAAAGCCAAGCAGTTTTAGAAACATGAATTAAAAACTAAAAGATTTTAAAAAAGGACAAATTTTCACATTAAAAAAAATATTTTTCAATACAAAGAAACTTTTTAAAAATCTTTCAAGGAAAAACAAACAAATCGCAATATATTTTTCATAAAAAAAACGATATTTTTTTCCAAGTAAAAACGTTGCTTTCGCAATTTATTTCATCATTTATTTTTTAAACTGGTAAAAAAAATATTTTAAAAATAAAATGGTGTCAGTGTCAAGTTTAATTTTTCATCTTCACTTAAAAATTAACTCACTTTTTAAAAAAAGTAAAATCGAATAATAAAAAAAAACGATATATTTTTTCTCTTACCATAATGGAAACTGTAAGAACAACTGGCAAATATATTGGCTCTTTTCAAATTTATTTTCTTTCGGTAATAAAATTCGGAGCCAACAAAATGGAAACTGGAGGAAAACGAACGACGCGCAAAAAAAAGCAAACGTTTTTCGTCGTTGTCGTCTGCTGCGTTCGATTTTTCCAAATTAGCCAATCAGCGTCGACGTCATTGCAATTGCGACGTTTTGATTGGTTAACCAACGAGCGTCTGAAATCGTCTAAAATTAAGTCGTTGCTGAATTGCAACATTTTTTTTTTTTACTATATGATTCCATTTTTTTAAAAAATTCTTTTCAACTTTTTATTTTAGCTTGAAGTAAAGAATTTAAATTAACAAATATTTCACAAAATAAGTAATGGCATGTTTTGTTACACACATAACTTGTATTGTATTTGCCATTCACACGCAAGAATCTGCAGCTCAAAAATTGTATGGTATTTTTTCGTAAACAGTGTCATGTACAACAAGGAATTTAATTTTTAGAAAGAATACTTATATGTAAAAAAAACTGTCTTTTTTGCACGTTTAAAAAAGATGGAAGCTTTGTAGAATTGTAGGACATAACAAGTAAATAAATACACTACAGTTATACAGGAATGCACATATTGAATACGTATGTCTATGTGTGTGCAAATAATTTGTAAAAGATATTTGATTATGAAAAATTAATTACACTAACAACTGGTGCCTACCGTCCCCTTCAAAGTAATTTGATTAGATACAGAAATTTAAAAAAAATTAGATTTCAGTTTGAGCTTTGTGTTTTTTACTCCCAAACTTTTGTGGAACCGCGCATGCGCGTGTGTGCATGGGCACATGATGGTCAGGGAGCAAACCCGAAGTTTAACACGTCGTTAACTGAACTAATTTTAAATTTAATCTGAAATTTTCACTAAAATATCCACTCGACATTAAATTGAGCGCACTGGCAAATAAAGTGATTATTTTGAAAAGTAACTTCTATTTGATTAAGTTCCCATTCCAACAAAAGTGTAATGGTTACTATACTTTTTTTTTTTTTTTGTTATGGAAACAATTCACTGTAGATTTCCAAGAAATTATTGTTCGTCAAAAACACCCAATTGCATAGCTTTGAATAAAGAAAAAAATGGAATAGATACATAAGAATAAGTGCATTTAATAATATTGATAACAGATATATACATTCACGGTGTATGTAGACATAAAACTAAAAGAGATTCTTTTCAGCCGCGTAGCAAAGAAGAGTTAGCAGTGTAAGTTCAATTTACAAAAGTCATTTCTCTATGTGTAGGGAGTGGTAGTAGGAATGACTTACTGGTTGTTGAAATTGACCAGGTTTGGGCTCCCTTATATTTGTACTGTAATCGGGTAGCTGTTGAGAAATAAAAACGATTTTCTGACTGGTCTCTGGTTATTTATAGATTTTAGGGTTTTAGAGTGGGAATTATGGAGCATGGCGTATTTTTATTGGTCAGTAAAATAGATCATATTACTTGTTTTTCGAAATTATTATCTAAAGAGTGGATCAGGCACTTGTAGAGGACCGTGTCGGCGATGTTGAGTAGAAGTAGATGAATACACGTGGGTAGAAATTTCCTGCTAGCCGGTCCAACTACATGAGAAAGTTGGACTTTAAGTCCAAAGAAAGCAAAGAAAAACAAACACAAGACCGATAAATATATGTAAACAAATATATGTATTAATAACATGGACAGTTACATGGACAGAGTGTGTGTGGTGAATATTATGTGTGTGTGTGTGTTTGTGTTGTGGTGAGTGTTCGTACGTACGTGTATTGTTCTTAGTGTGTTCCCAGCATTTGGGAAACGCTGTATCTGTGAGCGTTCACATCTGCGAGGTGGTATAAGGCCGAAGCCTGAGGAAAAAGGATTTACCTCAAGGTGCAGCCCAAAGGCCCGAGGAAAAAAAGAGGAGGAGGCGAAGGGTCATCGAGTATTTATAGCCAGGGAAGAGAGAGACCCCTGGTGACAGGGTTGAGAAGCTAAGGAGGAGCTAACTCCGACTCGCTAAATTTAAATAGTGTACAACTGAAAGAAATGCCCATACCATTTGGTACAACAAAATTTTATTGTGATGTATCACAAACACATCCGCGTCCATATATACCACCGAACATCAGACGACTAGTTTTTCAACATTTTCACAATTTATTTCATCGAGGAAAAAGAGCCACTGTAAAATTAATAGCAGAACGCTTTGTTTGGCCCAATATGAACACGGGCATTCGCAATTGGACTAAAACTTGTATACCTTGCCAAAAGAGCAAAATCCACAGACACACGAAATCACCACTTGGCACTTTTAGCACATCTGATGCTAGATTCACCAACATTCATATCGACTTAGTAGGACCTTTACCCACCTCAAAAGGACATACACATATTCTTACTATAGTTGACAGATTTAGCAGATGGCCTACAGCCATAGCAGTCAAAGACACTTCAGCTGCAACAATAGCCAGAGTTATACTGCAGGACTGGATAGCAATTTTTGGAGTACCTTCAGTAATCACGACAGATAGAGGTTCACAATTCCAATCAACACTTTTTGCTGAATTTAACTTATTGTTAGGAACGAATCACATCAAAACAACCGCCTATCACCCTTGTGCAAATGGGATGGTTGAAAGATTCCACAGACAGTTAAAAGCTTCTCTAGCTATGAATTTAAATAATGCGGACTGGACAGACAATTTACCACTAATTCTTTTAGCGATAAGAAACACGGTGAAAGAAGATTTGCAAAGCACACCTGCAGAGGTAGTTTTCGGATCAGCATTAACCCTACCTGGACAGTATTTTAATCACAAGACAGACATTTCACCTACAACAACGTTTGTAACAGAATTAAAACATAAAATGTCTCTTCTCAACTTTGCACCAACCAGGAAAGCAGAGAAACAAACTTACATCCCAAACGATCTTCACACCTGCAAATATATATTTATCAGAAATGACGCGGTTAAAAAACCACTCTGTCCAAATTATTCAGGACCATATCAAATTCTGGACAGGCATGAAAAATATTTTACTATTATGAGAAAAGAAAAGAAATATCGCTATTGATCGCATTAAACCAGCATACATCGAGGAACAACCTCATACAATACCTCCACAAAAACATATTCACACAGAAAATGAGGAAGCTGAAAAACAAAATACTGACATCACACCTACAACAAAAACCGGCAGAAAAGTCCACAGGCCGAAACATTTTAAAGAATATATCACATATTGAAAAACATATGTATCTTTCATATATTTTCCAATCGGGGGGGAGTATTGTGCTGTTTCTTATTTTGTTTTCCACACACACACACACACACAATAAAAATTAATTCACACCACGTGTATCTAAAAAATACAATTGCGCGGGAATTCACTCCTTACCATACCCTGTGGGGTCAAAAACAAGAACGGCGCACCCAAAAGTTCGGACGTAGTGAAAAGCACACCACGTGGTCAAAAATATGATTTATTGACCAATCAGGGCTCGACATAAGAAACCCATTTCTTAATCTCCCCGGAGCCTCATCATTCAGGTATAAGGAAGGTAGAAACTCTCATCACACCAGAGGGAGAACAGCGACAAGCTGACACCAAAGCTCCACGGACAGCTTCGAGCACACACACACACACACACACACACACACACACACAGAATTCAGCAGTTCACACAACAGGCAGTATCACGTATCAGTGAACATTCTTTCACCCTCTCTTTCTCTCATCTCGCTCGCTACACATCGTCCTACCTTTCCCTCTCACATTCCTAGTTCCTTTCTTTCTCCTTTTCTTCCACAGCTTTACGGACAATTTCATTGTTGTACAAAAAAAAATAATTCTTATATATTTTTTTTACGAAAATAAACGAAAGTTTATTTTACTTTATTTGTAGTGCATTTTTCTTTTTATTATTTGTTTGAGGGATTTCTTCGCACCCTCTACAAGTGTTTTGAGTGATTTATATACAAGATAATTTGTTGAAGTGGATTAAGCATTCAATATCCTTTGTATGATTTGACAAAACGTATGTATGCTACTTGGTGAAGGGGAAACCGACTGAAGATTTTTTATTGGAATCTAGCTGTCCGGGTTTAAAAGACAGGATTCATGTAACATTTATGGTAAACATCTTGTATAAATGGCATGACAGTTGTTGGCCAAGTAAGATCACAGAAGGTTCATTGGGGTAGATTGCTATGATAATGAGCCCAGTCATCGTTCATTGTGGATGTAGTAGAAGCCTGGTCACCTAGTGTGGTTTTCATTTGTATGGCCTTGAGTCCGATCACCAGACTCCCACTTACAAGCGTAGTTGATACGCTTTTAGGATATCAACGGTTCTTGACAAGACTAGCAACAGTAGAGAATGGACAAATACGAATGGTGTATGAAAACACATAAGAAATATAAGTTTATTTAATAACAAACTGACAGGATGAAGAAGGAAAGAATGCGGTGTCGAGTTCCTGGTTTCTGGATAGTAGGTCTGGCGAATATGTGAAGCGTACGGTTGATGTTGAGGTTGAACCTTATTGCGCGTCAAATCGTAATGGTTGTCGCCAAATGTTCCTGAAGAGGAAAGGAGCCGGAGAATAGAAGAATCAATGGAGACTTAGAAACAGATTAACATGGTAGGTTATGAAACTCCGACATGAGTTCGACTAGGATAGAATCACAGAGTTTATATAAGTTTCAAGAGAAATGTTCGTCAACATAGAATGAAGTATAGACCAAGGGAAAGATCCAGAAAATACAAGTACCACGTGTGGAGGCTCGTGTGTTCTTAATTTATTTATTGCTTTGGATGAGAGGTAAGGTTCGCTTGATATTGTGGCAACAGTTGTTTAAAAGGTTGCCTGCCGTCGATGAGTTAACGGTAAGAGAACGGTTAAGTGTTGATAGAAAAATAAATTCTCTTACGTGCGACGATCCTTCGACGGAGATGGATATAAGTACGTAGAACTGGGACTTTCACTGTCGCTGTAGTTGACAAGTGGAGATTCTGGAAGATTTCGTGACAAATGCTTGTTGCTTTTCTTTTTTTTTTTTTTTTTTTTTTTTTTTGAAGAGAATCTCATATTATGTAGGAAAGTCGGAAAGGTTGGGATAGAATCGAGTCAAGGATGGTGAAGGTAGCTTCAGGAAAAGAAGTTGACTATAAAAGGTCTATTACCGAAGTTTAGCTGTTTGAATCGTATGGTAAAGAGAGAGACGGGAAACACGTCTTCTCGACTCGATGCCCGCAGATCTTCTGTTCGCACGTGGATACTTATTGGCGGGAATATGATAAGTCACGTGACCTTTGACTGACGGCAAATGCCAACCGTCAAACCACTTTGAATGGGTGTCCATTCAAAACGGTCACGAAAGCGTTGGGTCGTTGTTCAAAGAGTAGCAATGACGAAGAAGAAAAGAGAAAGAGAAAAGGTTTGAGGCAATCGTGGACGGAAGGAGGGGTGTGCCGATAATGGTCAAGAGACATGAGTGATAAAATGAAGGTCAGTTGACAGTGAAATCACGTTTATTAGTTTTCTGAAACGGAAATTTTACTAAAAAGTAGATTGAAAGGAACCCAAGGTAAATATTTATTTGTAGGCTTGTCTAGATTAAACGTAGACTCCTTAACAAAATTAGGTAGATTTCAAGTACAGGTAAGTAGATATAAGTATAAGCATTGTTATAATGGTTACGCTCAAGTCAGCCTTGAGCAGAATTGAAATGACCAAAGAAAAGCTTGAACTTTCTTTATCGTTGGAAGTTTTAAACGTGGTTATGGTATGTCCGTTTTCTTTTTGGTCCAGGAGTTAGGTTAAGTAAGTATAAGCGTCATTATAATGGAAGAGCTCAAGTCAGCTTTGCGCAGAGCTGGGATAACCAAAGAAATGTTGATTTACTTCATAGCTGGAGGTTTTGGATGACACATGTGAACGCCATGCGTTTGAAAGTGGAAAGACAATTCAGTCGTCAGCGGACCGGGGAAACTAACCTTCTCCAGTGGGAACGTAATTTCTACGAATGTGCTACATTTTAAGCAAGGAGGAAAAAGAGTGTGAGACAGGAAAATATTTGTCTTTTTACAGATTTAACCAGCGCCTTCTGACGCCTTTATTATTCATTATTATTATTTTATTAATTGATTTTATTTCATTTCCCCACGCATTCCTTCTGTACTTCCAGATAACTGATATGCCTATATAAGTTATATTGTTGCAGGAGCATGTACGTTGGTGTTTGAGTTGAGTCTCCTGGAATGTTTATCCTACAACAAAAATGGCGAACTTGCATGTTTGTCCGGGTAATAAAATACAATGAAACAACTAATATACAGTCAATGACAAAATTATTCGTACACTCATCAGTTTTGAATATTTTTATCCATTTCTCAGAATGTAATGCTCATATGATGCCAGGTTTTTTTTTATATGTTAGTAAGCACAAAAAAGGATTATAAAACTTTATTTTCAGAACAATAGGTTAAATGCAACAAATTTGACAGGTGAATTATACAAAATAGGAAAAGATAAAATTATTCGTACAGTATGAAAAATAGAAAAAAATTGAACAATTTTCACAATATTAATAGTCAATAGCATAGTCTCTCATCATTATCGTTTGTTGCAATCGCTTTCTAAAGTTTTTGATGGGATTTGAACAAGCCTTTTCTGGGATTTTCTTCCATTCCTCAATGATTATACGTTCTAAATCCTGAAGGTTTTTTGGTAATCGACAATTTATTCGAACTTTCAATTCTTGCCATAGATTTTCAATAGGATTCAAGTCAGGCCTCAGTGAAGCCCATGGCAGATTTGTAATCTTTTTCTGAAGCCACACTGTCACTGATTTAGACGTATGTTTGTGATCATTATCTTGCTGGAAAGTAAATCGCCGACCTAGATGAAGATTTTGCGCTGGTAGTTATAGATTTTCGTCCAGAATTTTGATATAGTCTGCAGATTTCATTATTCCTCTTATTGCAATTAATTGTCCAGTGCCCCTTGAGCTAAAACAACCCCAAAACATCAACGAGCCACCTCCATATTTTAATGTTGCCAATCTTTGTGAGGAAAGCCTCAACTTTCTTGCGCCAAATCTTCTGTACATCATTATGCCCAAAAAGATAATTTATTTTTTCATCACTCCATAGTACTTGTTCCCAAAAGTAATTTTATTTGTCCAAGAATGTTTTGGCAAACTTAAATCGAGCAGCAATGTTACATGGTTTGTGAAGAGGGGTTTGTCATGGTCGGTTTCCATACCAACCCATTTCTATTTAAACAACGTTGTATTGTGCGATTAATTACGCTGATACCCATCGTATCTAAACTTTTGGCAATTGTCTTTCAAAACAACTCTTGGGTTTATATTAATCTCACGACACAGTTTTCGTGTATTTCTCGGTGACAATTTCGGTTTTCTTCCACGTCCAGGCAAATTGTCAAACTGTTTAAGCTTCTTTATAATGGACTGTATCGTAGATCTAGGGATAGCTAACCGGTTTGAAATAGTGTTGTAACTATTTCCCGACTTGAAGAAGTTAATAATTCTCTGTCTCAAGTCAACGCTAAGCTCCTTTGTCTTTCACATCGTGTTGTTAACATAATAATAACAATGGTGACACTCTACGCACCACGTGATTTTCTTTCCTGGAATTATCACAAATATTCTACTGGATAAATAGTTTAGAAAGCTTCACCGATAAAATAATTAAGTAAATTACTTATACTTACACGAATTAATCAATTTAAAATGATATTTTCTACTGTACGAATAATTTTGTCTTTTCCTATTTTGCATAATACGTCTGTCAAATTTGCTGTATTTAACCCATTATTCTGTAAATTGAGTTTTATATTCCTTTTTTTTTTGTGCTTATTAACATATAAAAAAAAACTGGTGTCATCCGGGCATTAGATTCTGAGAGATAAAAATATCCAAAATTGATGGGTGTACGAATAATTTCGTCGTTGACTGTATATACAAACAAACGGTAATGTATTATTAAAAAGACAAAAAGTTACATTGTTGCTCGCGACAAAGACAATGATATTGTATGCATTTGACAAAATGTATATGCATGAAAACATTTAAGGGTGTGTTTCCCAATGAAAACGCGTTTTCACCTACATCCTAGCGTGTCTAAGGAAAATAGGAACAATAGAATGATAAAAAATATTACAGTGTATTTACAGGTTCAGATAGTGTCCCCGGCTGGCGGTTTTTTAGTTAGGAAAGTGGGGTTAACTCCACAATAAAGGAATATATACAGATAGCAAAGAATAGAAGAATAATTAAATAAATTGTCAGGAGAGAAAATGACAAGTATTGACAGTATGTAGCTCCAGCGAAGCATATACTACGCAGCTAAGAAAAGGGTCGTTCACATTAACTCGATGATCCTGATTATGGTTAACTCCTTTTAGAGAGATAAGATTCACTATTTTTCCAAGTGTTCAACCGTGTGTGGCTATCACATTTTTTTTTCTTTTCTATTTAAAACACTTTTCGTAAACCGATGACGTATTTAATTATAATTTTGTGGGAGTATGAATCACTAGCAAGGCGTTAGTCTTCATACAGAGAAAAACAAAACACTTTAAAAAAATCACATTTAGTAGGAAACTTGGAATTTTGAAAGACGATAATCTTTTATTAATATAATCGCCATCAATTACATGACCGGGTGTGGTCGTAGGGTCAATGTGCACTCGACCAACTTCCTTCATATGTCTCAGCTGCATGCCAATGTCTGAGTCTCTGTGAAGGATCTTCCACTCCACTCAGTGACGATGTATTCATATGCATAAGGCGATACCCTGTTAGCCATCAGTGGAAACATTATTGGTTCTAGCGATGTGGATATACTATTTCAAATTTTTCTTTGACGATGGACAGGAGATTTTCTAACAAACCTGTTGATATCTCGCACAATGTCATTTGTGACGCGATTTATGCTGGCGTTGCCCAGGAGTGTCCTTTACTGCGGGAAAAATTCAGTGCCGCTTTAGTGTGTGTTCTACCGATCAGTGTATCCTACCATCACATTTTTAGCCTACATTATCTAACGTAAGGGGGAAAGTAAAAATGGAAGAGTTATGCCATTTATTATAAAATTGAAATAAAAAAAAGAAAGAAATTTGACTAAAAAATCATAAAACAATATATTTGAATCCTTTAAACAAAAACACTTAGATCTTTTAACATATCGAGAAAAGAGTGGGGGAAATGCCTTAATAATGTAGAATACAAATGTGGTGGTAGGATACACACTAAAGCCGAAACTGATCGGTAGGACACACGCTAAAGCCGAAACTGATCGGTAGGACACACTAAAGCCGAAACTGATCGGTAGGACACACGCTAAAGCGGCACCAAAAATTGTTCATGATGTGTCCTTCGTGTTGTCATCCTGAAGATTCTTTGACATGTATTTTCAGAAAGCGAACGATTATCACTCTCCACAACTTCCTGTCTTTTGTTTCTTTTTACCCTTTACCGTTCATCTTTGTCTTGCTACTCATTCACACAAAATTAAGTAGGTTATTCGCTGTTCCTCCCGCTTCTCTAACCGTCAGTATGTCTTGTGAGTGTTAAATTCCCCAAATCTTCTTTCCTCATTTTGTGTCCCAGAAATTTAAAATTGGAAGACAAACTGTTTTTTTATGTGCAGTGTCCGTTTATGACGTAGGCGGTGATGGCTTTCCATAACTTCCTATTCTATGTCGCTCTTAGCTATGCTTTTATTATTAAAACTTTTCTATCGACCATCAACATGGCTGATGCTAAACTCCAGGAGAGCAACACTCTACGCCTTCTTGTCCTCACGTTTTCCACTGACATGAAGTGGGGCAATATATCGAATCAATTGTTACATCTAACTGCAAGGAAAGTTGTAGCAGAAAATCTGTCTCGTCAGAATCCATCTTGCACATTTATCAATCTACCATTCGTCCCTGGGTTGAATACTGTTACCATATTTGGTTTGATGCTGCTGCTATACATCTCGAGATTCTTGAGAAAATTCAAAGAAGGGTCTGTAAATTAATCGATCCTGACCAGGCATCTCGACTTCATCCATTTTCTCACCGACATGATCTGTTTTACCCCTGTCTTTTCTACAAATGGTTTCATGGCAACTGTTCTGATGAGCTTTTTTCCTGGTGCTCTGTCTATATTCATTTAAGCGTGCTACTAGATTGGCACCTAGATCTCACAATTTTACTATTGAACTAGCTAGATTCAAATGCCACTTTTACTCCTGCAATTTCCACCCGTGGAACTTCTGATTTCTTGCTTCCCCGATAACTACAATCTTCAAAAATTTAAGTGCAACGTCAGTCGCCGCCACCGTCCGTTTTCTTGAAGCTTGTTCCTTTTAAACTTTTCTTCAATTCTTCTCATTATTTGTCTTCTCTTTCACTTTCACTCCCTGCGTTCTAGTGGTATTATTGCCTTGCTTGGGGTAAAATGATAAAAAAACAATATTATTATCGTTTTCATTCCATACTGCCATTCATTTACACAAACATGTTAGGAAGGTTACTGGCTTTTTATCTCTACTCCTCTTGCTTTCAACATGTCCTGTGAGTGTCACATTCTCCAAGCCTTCTTTTCTGATTATCCATTTCAACTGTGTCTTTCTGATAGTAATTCAAATTAAATCTAAAGAGTGTATGAATGCATTGACTCGTTAGTCACATCTGTTTGCTTGTAAGTTGATACGTGATTGACTCGATGTTGTTATTTTCAATTTGCTGGCGGAGAGATTTAGCGACATATGAGCGGAACGCAGTGTGCTTTATGCAAGAGCGAAAAGTTGTCTTGTTTTCGTTTTCTATTAACTCTAGTGACGTGGTCAGATCATTGCAACTTTTCCTTGATGATGGGCAACCTAACACCCTGGCAAGTCCACCACTGAACTTGAGGGAGGAAATCGGCTTAACAGTATGTGACGAGTTTTTTTTTTTAAATCATTTCATCTCCCAAGCAAGGCAATAAAGCCACTAAGACGCAAGGGGCGGTATTTTGTATGAAAGAATATAAGAAAAAGAAAACAAAGCATCAAAGAGTGAGAACAATAATAGAACAGGAAATAAGATAACAATTGACATTGCACTTAAATTTTTGAAGATCAAAGTTCCTGGAAAACAAGAAATCGGAAGAGAATTCCACAAGTGAGATGTGCGAGAGAAGAAATTGTTAATATTTCAACTGCAAAGCGGCGAGACCTTGCAACCAATCTCGTATTGCGTTTAAATTCTCTGTCTAGTTAAACTATCAGTCTAAGTTCAACAGAATAATTAACATGAAAGGGAAACTACATTACAGCGGGTGAGAAAGTGACTAAAGCCGAGATGCCAGGATAGGACCAATAACATTACAGATTCTTCTTAGGATCTTATCGTTGAGGTTCCTCCAAATTAAATCTAAAGGATGTATGAATGCATCGATTCGTAAGTCACATCTGTTTATATGTAAGTTGACACCTGATTGATTGGATTATATGTTGTCATTTGCAAATTGTTGACAGAGAAATTTAGAGGCACGCAGTGTGCTTTAAGTAAGAGTGAAAAGTTGTCTTGATTTCGTTTTTTATTTTCTGTTTATTTTTGTGTTTTTTCCGTTCTCTTTTCGGTAACTACCGAGATTTGTCACGAATGGTGCTTCCTTAAATTGAGCGGAATGGTTACCAATTTTTTTTCTTTATTGAGATTAGAAAAAGACCACTGGCTTTTGAATGCTGTGCAAACACCCACTTACTATGAGAAATAGTCCTTGTTTGGGTTGAGCCAGATAACAAAGAAAAAAAAATCTGCAAGAAAATTTATTCATAAACTATGCCTTTTAGATTTAAACACTTCAAATCAGTGGCGGACTGGGTTTAAATATATTCATTGTCAGGAGACAAAGGGTGCCCACCCACAACTAAAATGCTATCATTTAATTTTCATAACGAATAAACAATTTTTTTTAAAATACGTATGGAAAAAAGGGTAAAAATGTGGTGGAAAAATGCGTATTTATGAGGGCTCTTGATTAGGACTTCATCACAACAGGTAGGGAGAAGTAGATGCAACATGCAACAATAAACTACACAAAAAACTCAAAATTGATCTCTGCGCTTAAATATTGAATTAATATTTAAGCTCACCTTTTAAAAGTCCAACGATAATTCTTTTGCCGCCACATAATTTAAAGACAATTAGATTTACGTTGGTCCTTACTTTCTGTACAAATAATTCTTTTTATTTCATGGGTAACTTACGCTGGATTTCACAGTTAATTTTGATTATACCCAAATTTATTTCCAAGTTATAAAAATTATTATCGTACAAAAAATTCGTCGCTTAAAATCGCGGAAAACAATCGAAACAATGAAAACATAGGAATCCAAAATTTCAGGATTGCGGGTCTGGATCCAGCCAGGAATGTTTTTAATTTGCTCACGGAGTCGGCCTGATTCCAAAATGGTATGATATGTTGGGCCATTGCCTCTAGGTATAAAGTTGAAAACGTGTGACACACTGACATTCGCATTTATTATAAAAATTGTTATCGTACAAAAAAAAATTCGATTCGTCACAAAAACTCGTGTAAAAAAAAATCGCAGTAAAAACATAGGAATCCAAAATTTCAGGATACGACCTCTAGAAGTAAAGTTGAAAACGTGACACACTGGTATTCGCATTTATATTACAGTGTATATATACTGTATATATTACTTGCAGTAGACACCATATACAAATACAGAATGTTATAATTTAATTTTAAGTAACTGGTTGATATTTTTAAATAGCCTACTGCACAATTTACACATTAACGCATATTTAAAAAGCGCAATAGCATCCAATTCATCTAACAAATCCTTTTCAATGGATAGCAACATGTATGATTCCAAATTCTCCTTAGAGAGCGAATTTGTTAACCTTGATCTTTAGCTTTGAAAGATCTTAACCCAAATCACTGATAACGTTCAATGACTTTATAAAGTACTTGTTACTAAAACAGTTGTCCGTGTTGGTTAGTGCGTTTTTATTTGATATAGGGGAGGTTGCGCTTGCCATCGGGCAAACTGGCCAGTCCGCCACTGGATGTTATAAAGAGTAACGTATTAAAGTTTTTGTCAATGTTCCTTTTTTTGTTTATAAGAAAATATATTTTGTATTAATTTGATTTGTAAACTTAAAATTCTTGAAATCAGATACATTTCAAAATAGGTTGAGTTTAAATCTAGATTATAAAATAACAGTTGATTCTCTGACCGCCACACACTGTCTTAGTGCAGAGGTCGGCAACCCTAGGCTCTCGGGCCACATCCAGCCCGCCAAGGATTTTTGACTAGCCCGCCAAATTAACCGCAGTAAGGAATTTGTATTTTTTGTTGTTGTTTGTGTTAGTTGTTATCTTATTATTCCTGTAGTAAAATAAGGAACCTTATTTAAATAATATTACATTAAACATCAAGACAAAGGTAGCCTTCTGAGATTGGAGCGGTCTAAGATCGAGACAATTTATTATAATACATCTGATATTAAGGAGGCACGGTGGAGTAAGCGGCTCGAATTGAAGAATCGGAGAGCCGAGTTCGAATTCTAGTCGAATCCATTACATTCACTTACGTGCTAATACTCTTGGGAAAGGTATGAATCCTCTTCCCCAGCTATTCCATCCAAAACTATATAGATGTCAACCTTCTAGAAGGAAACGGCAACCTACTGAAAGATATGTATGGAAAGGTACATGATCATCTAAACGTGTATCACGCATAGCACATAACTGACTGACATTTGATATTATGGCCCTCCTCCGAGACACTGAGTATTCGTCTGGTCCGCGCTCTCCAAAAGGTTGCCGAATCGTCTGAATGTGATTTCGTATGTGCGTCGGGTTCGAAAATTCAGTCTGGTTCATTGCATTCACTTACGCGCAAATACCCTTCGAAGAGGCATGAATCAATTAATAAAGCTTGTATATGGAAAATCATGTAATATTCGCTCGCAAAAAATAATTATTCATACTTCGGCTTGAAGTAACTGATAGAAGGTTAATAAGCCGTACAAATCAATCAATTATATGCGAGGAACGTGTAATGTATATGCGTATGTCTCTGTTGGTACGGAGTAATTGATAGCGGCTCAGACTGAGGAATCCATTACATTCACTTATGAGCTATGGATAAATAGACCGGGTTCTATAGCCTTGAATGGCAACTGGTCTACCGCAGAAAGAAATGGCAACTGCGGGAAAAAATCTGCCTCGTCAGTCATGTATCGAAAGATACATGATCACCTAAGCGTGTATCCCGCATGGCACACAACTGACTGACTTTGTTGGTGAATGACTTACATGTGCTATTATCACTTGTGTACATACACGCACATTCAGACACATAAATAATTTGACTGAATTTGAAATAAGACATTTCCTCTTACTCAGTCTGGACAACTCCTATTCTGGTCTGAACAATATATCATAAAGTTGAAAACAAAAAAGTCGATTGTTTAACTCGTAAAATATCACATAATTATAAGATTTTATTGAACTTTTCAGAAATTATTTGTGATATAATTATTTTTCTTCTTTTTTATGAGCCGTGACTCCCCAGGACGTAGTCGATTATGGTGCTCCATAATTTCTTGTCCTTTGTACCTCTTAATAACTTTTGTCTTTTTGCCATTTCTCCCAAACCTTATTCCGCCATCCATTTACTCAAGCCCACTAAGTATGTTATGCGTTGTTTTTCTGTCCCTCTTGCCTTCAATCTGTTTTGGGAGTATCAAATTTCTAAAGCCTTCTTTCCTCATTATGTGTCCTAGAAATTTCAGATGTTAAGTATAAGTTTCCTTTTTGTTCCCATTTTCTCTAAAACTTCATCGTTGCTCACATATTCGGTCCAGGGTATATCAAGCATCCTTCTGTAGAACCACATTTATGTTGCTTTATCTTTGAGGAGATTGCCATATTGGGGGACAGATATCACGTAGCAGTGCAGTATACGTTTCTTTAATGCCTTTTTTGTCATTTGCAGAAATTGTTTTAGGTTTGTCATTGAATTAATAATATACATGTGCACACACAAACGTAAATACATACACAATCTGCGACAGCTATTTTCCCTTTTTGTCTGGCAACAGGTAAAAAAT
Organism: Acanthosepion lycidas; assembly: GCA_963932145.1. NCBI lineage: Eukaryota > Metazoa > Mollusca > Cephalopoda > Sepiida > Sepiidae > Acanthosepion > Acanthosepion lycidas. The sequence goes on along the minus strand of OZ010603.1, from coordinate 88,737,879 downwards.
TACAATTATTTTTTATGACTCCTGCATTTAAACTGATTTTAATTTTTAATAAATATATCTCAAAATGGACAATTTAGATTTGAAATTGGATCATCTTGCTGTCAGCGAAGCCATATGCACCAAACTAGTCGATTTGAAAAAGTTTTTTTTACGGATATCAGCAATGATAAAATCAAACAACTGAGGTGCAATTAAAAACATCAGTTTAATATATATATATATATATATGAAGAAAAATAAACAGAAAAAACAAACAAAAATCCTAATATGCAATTATGCTGTTTTAATGTTAATATAATGTCAACGTCAGACGTTTCGGTCTAATAGACCATCTTCAGGACGCATTCATAAAACATAATTAACATTAGACTATATTTAATTCAACATGAAAAAGACGATGGACATGAGAGCAAGACTAATCCAAACAGATAACTGATGTTTCATGGGGGTTACTGAGTGTGAAAGAATATAAGAAAAAGCAATTCATTTTTATATAAAAAAAATGACCAACAATACATATTTATAGTAAAATTACCAATACATTTTATCTGTAGTTGAAGACATAAAATTGTGTTCAAAATATTTAGATTTAGGCATTACATAACCCATACAGGTGTTGATATGTTGCTAAACAAAATCAACCAACCAATCAGCATGAATGAACTCTTTCATGATATTAATCCATATAATACCGTAATATCTTAAAGAAATCAAACTGTATTCCAAAATATAACTTCAACATAAAACATATCACTGCCTTGAGTAATTATACACAAACATATATATGCACAAAAGCTGAGTATCATCTACCATGTATTGAATTGTGAAATCAGAATAACATATATCATTTTTATTACTTCAAAGCTTTCAAGAAAATCAAATTTAGGCAGTAAATGATCTATAAGGAGTTGGTGTGCCATTAAACAAGCAAATAAAAAAAAATCTTGAAGAAAGAAGTTGCTTACCAAGAGTCTGTTTGTGTCTTTAAAAATTTTCTTAAAAAAAATAACAAAACAAAATGTCTACCAAAAGGAAATCGTCTTTGTTGACTTACCTACTCCTGTTTGGTAAAAAAAACAAAAAAACAAAAACAAACAAACTGACAACACTGAGCACTGTCCCAGCTGACAACATTGATAATCCACAATGAAGCACCAGTAGCTAATGTTTCGTATTTTGATATATATTGCAACTAAAAGGTTTTCTGTTTTTTGAACATGCATTTTAGCTTCTGGTATGTTTAGCAAATATTGCTTAATTTTGGTGATCATACAGGAACTGGTACTTCAATCTGATGTGGCTGTAAATGTTTAAGAAAGATAAAAAAAAAAAGATTGCCAAATTAAGGACTGATTTATGACTTTTCAACGACAACCTGTATTCCCAGACTTTATCAAGATTGACATCTCTGGTCAAAAATTAATTTAAATTACACATGAAAATTAATTTTCATAAACATTAGTTCCTGAGAAAGGTAATCATATTGACCACAATCATAATTTGCAATTACTCATGTAATCATTTTTTTCAAAATCCGTATCATCCTGGGAGTAAAGCCACTAAAACATGAGGGGTTACAGGGTATGGAAGAATTAGGAACAGAAACATTGATAATAAGCAGGAAGAGGAAAGAATAATCAGGAGGATAAAAGATAGCAATTGATATTGCATTTAAATTTTTGCAGATAAAAGGTAGTACCATAAGCGAGAAGTGCAAGATACTGTTAGCATAGAACTTATCGTTACATCTAGCTAGCTCAACTGTAAATTGATGAGATCTCAACACCAGTCTAGTACTGCACTTAGATTCAAAAAGTCTAGGTACCACAGTTAAGAGCTCATCTGAACAATTACCATGAAAGACACTGAGAAGTAACCTTACAGCAGAGAACAAGTGATAGAAGCCAAGCTGTTAGGTCAGGACCAATAATATTGCTGATTCTTTGGATTTTATCAAGGAGCTCAAGGTAAATAGCAGAGGTACTGTATCAGATGTGGCAGCAATATTTTAAGCATGGATGAATGGTAGATGTATATACGCAACAGATTCTGGAGAAAAATTGTCTTACATGACACACTGAACCAACTTTCTTAGCAGCTGACTTAGCAATTGATTCGATAGTCTTTTCACTTCATGTCAGCTGAGAAGGTGCAGAGTCACTTTCCTGGAGATTAGCATCAGCCATGATTACTGTTATTTTCCATCAATCAATGAAGGTACATGTGTGGTTTCCCACAAGATCATTTCCTTTGTGCAGGTTTCTGGGATAAGTCTTTGTGAACATCCACTTGATCTTACTCTCTTCCCAATAATTGTTGTCATCAGCTTTGACAAATCACCATAGGGTATTTTGGTTAGTCACATGTTGCTGCCAACTGACATTTTTCATTACCTTTAACATAAGCCCAATCAAGTTTCTTTAGTTCATCTATCGTCAGGTTCACACTCTGTCCTGGTGTTTTGAATAAGAGTAGATGTTTATCAAGTGGGATTATTTTTTTTTTAGTATTGGTTTTTGATTCCTTCAATATATATTTCAACTATACTTCTAATACAGCTGCCTAAACTCTGAAATATTTACTAATTATTTATTTTTCTTCTCAATAGTAGATAGGTTTGCCCATCATCCAGTTTACACATCTCCCTGGTCTTTTGAATAATAGGGTTTATCCCTTTTTAGAATTGGGTTTCCAGTTCCTTCCAAAGTCCTTATAATTAATTTTTCTTTCAATATGGATGTTTTAGGCTATTATTTTTCAAATGAACCCAAAATTTCACTTATTTAAAATCCTTTTTTGGAGATTTTTTTTTTTTTTAAAGTCTGGGGCAGTTTATTTACATTATTCAGACTATTATCCTCCTTACCATACATGCAATGTTTTGACTGTTGGATGCTCCAGCCTCCTTTAGGGGACCAGAATTTACAATGGATCCCTTTATTTCATCCACCAGGGTAGATTGTCCTAGTTCCACGTATCATGCCTCTTCTAGATATATATGTTATTTCCCTTAAACTCAACTCTCCAAGTTATGTTCACCACTGCTGTAGTCTAGTATTGAACTGGCAACTAGTCATTGGATCTAACCCTGAGGACATCTGTGTATGAATTTCTGGGACTTATAAACCTAATGTCTCAGCAACTGATGTGTTTATATTGCAATTTTCCTGTTATTGTGTGTGTATGTATATATATATATATATATATATATATATATATATATATAAAAACCAGAGTTTATATTGCAATTATTGTATTCATTTCTATGCTTGGTCAGCTCAGATTTTTTGTGGCAGTACCTAAAATAATAAAAATACCCTCCACCCCCAGAATATAGTCTGTCTGTCTGTCTTCCTTCATGATTAAAATGGAGCTTCCGTATTGGGTAATGGTTAATGAGGGTAGTATGGTTGGTAATTACTAGTGAATAGGAAAGAATTCAATATATAAGTCTTGACATGATAAAAATCAACCAAAAGCTTAGAAGCATAAGTTTCCTTACATCTTCAACATCAAAATACAGGAACTGATCTGCCCACAAGTAAAATTTATTAAAAACTAGCTTAAAAGCTGCATGCTGTGCAGACTTAAGCTAGTTCCCGTGGAGAGCTAATTGGGCCTCTGACCTCAAACTACAGGGGTCTCTGATTCAGCTTAGAAAACAGTAATGATAATTCCCAACAAAAAAAAAAAAAAAAAAAAAAAAAAAATTCCATGGAACTTCAAAAAACTCACTAACTAATTCAGGCTATAAGTCCAATGCCAGCAACAAATTCAAAACCTCATGCGACACAAACCTCTCACTATGAATTTCTTCAAGATGCCAGGGAATCAAAGTTTTGGAGATAAAAAAAAAAGGGGGGGGGGTAAGTTTTAAACTCAATAAAAATTAAAATCTTAAAAATAAGTATTTTTTCAATTATTTAAAAATTTGAATTTTTTTTTAACTGGTCCCTGTTCATCCAGACAAATCCCAATGGTGGATGTTCAAGCACCAAATGAAGGGCAGATTTTCAATCCTGGTCCATACTGATTCCAAAAAGGTATATGTTGATGTAGAGAGCAAATGAGGCCAGAGTTATACACATCACTCGTCAGTTCTCTTTAATAAAACTTGTTTGAATAGACATTTGATGCATGGCAACATTCACTAGTAGAGGTGAATGTATTTTTACAAACATAGGTATATAGTAATTTTTAGATGCATATTTCTGGAAATATGAGGTGATTAACACATGGTTAAAAATGACTATGTTTGTGCATCAGGTGGAAAAAATAAGTGAGCACATGTGCATTTAACATGGTCTCCTGTGACCAAATTCATAAAGGTATGTTTCTGCTATAGGAGAGGTACAAATTTTCATATATAAATTGTACTTAGCTTTCACCTTTACGATGCTTTATGGAAAATATATATATATTGAGAGTGAAATTTCATAAAGATATCTAATTAATTTATAGGTAGTTCATGCATCTTTTACTATTTTATTTGTATTTCCATTCATTGTATTATTAATGCGTGATATTTCATTTATGGGAAAAAAAAAAATGTCATAACCGAGTTTAATATAAAAATAAGATCATAAATTTCATATGATACTAATACTTTTGTAGGTAATCTTCTCAGTTGAGGAAAAAAAAAAAAAAAAAAAAAAAAAAATCACTTCACGTTTTGTAAAAATAAAGGCCTAACAGCAGAGAACAATGTTTAACTCTTATAACATGACTTAATTGTATCCTTGCTGGCCTTCCATACTTTTTAATTACAGCTATTTATTAGGTCGGTGTAAAAAAAAAAAAAAAAATGACGTAATGTTTTTTTGACATATTTTGTAACGCCAAAAAACGACATTATTACGTCATTATTTTTGCACCAAACTAGGTACCTCCACTTTTTCGCGGGAAAACAGCATAGCGTAATAAAAAAAAGGCCACAAACTTAACGAAAATAAAGTTTTATCGTCAAAATGCTTACGTTATTAAGATGAAAGACCAAAGTATTTTTTAATATTTTCTAAGACGCTCGAAATTTTGGTTAAAATCTTTTTTTTACGTCATCGCGATGCTGTTAAAATGACATTGTTTTGTTTTTTGCGCTTTTCCCCCCCCGTTGAAAACACATTGATTTGGAAATTCTTGTAAAATTAAAGTAATTGTCCGATTTTAATGAAATTTTCTGGACTTATTCACAAATGAATGAAATTATTTTTGAAATATTTCTTTTTAGTAAATTTTGGTAACAAATATATTTTTTTTTAAAATATGTTACACCACACTTATTATCCTGAAATTTCCTTCAAAACCTTTTAATTTCCTTACAATTTTTTTTTTGTTTAAAGTAAGAGTCATTAGAGATGGTAAATCACCTACTTTTTTTTTTTTTTTTTTCAACTTTGTGCTAACTGAAAATCTGCTCTGAAGTGAAAAATAATGAATCCAATAAAACTATGATATTAATTAGAAAAGCTTTTGATTGCTTTTGTAAATAAGTAATAAGGTCATTATTGCCTGAAGAAATAAATTTTTTCTGATGAATAATTAAATTTTACATGAATTTTTTTATTTGTTTTACATTTTAATTATAATTTATAATAGTTTAAAAATCGTGCAAAATTCTGTATTAGCCTATTTCCTCGTGATAATTAGTAATTAAGTAGAAACAAAATTTACGAGTTCAAAATTGCAAAGTTTAATAAAGTTAGTGATTCCAATTTTTTATGTTGTATTTTTCTACTTAATAGTAATACGTTCCTTATTTCTATGTACGGTAGACTGAAATTGCTATTACAAAAAGTTTTGTCCCTTTATTCTAATAAATAAACATAACAGTAAAACTCAAACTAAAAAAGGGTTCACTCAGATTTCTAGTAATTTTCATTTATGGTCATCCGTAGTATCTGTCATCACTTGTCAAACACATAGATCAAATATTGGATCAAAATTACGGTACCAATCGTTAATAATTCGTTGTATATTACTTTATGCTATAAGTAAGTAATATTTTTTTTAAATCAGATTAATTTAACATTAAATTTTCTAATTTTACTAAAATAACGTGTCAGAAATTTTTTCAAATATTTTTAAAATCGATAAATTTGTGTTTGTTTACAAATTTCTTAAAATTAAGAAAATGGCGGTTTTTAAGAACATTTAAAAATTTGAAATTAAATTTGACATTCCAATGTATATAGTTTCTATCTGAAATATACCAGAATTGTTTACTTAATGGAAATAAATTTAGTGATTCAACTTTCAATTAAAGCTAAAATGAAATCTTCAAGCATGTTTTTTCATTTTAAACTTGGGTATCGAAAATTTATGCCGAAAAAGTGGAGGTACCTACACCAACCTAATATAAACAACATTACATTTCTTAATTAGTGCGGTTATTCTGATTGGTCGAAGCAATACAATTTACAATGCCGTAAAAAAAAAAAAAAAAAAAAAAAAAAAAAAACACTGAATGCGGCTTTCAACTAATTTTAACAACTTGATCTCTAAAATAAAAAATAATTGTATCAAAAATTCATTTTTCATCGAAAAAGTTTTTGCTTTCAGAAAATATTGTCCATATTCATAGAAGCAAATAAAAGCATTTGAAATTAATATCTTTGTTTTGAGTTTTTTGCACGTTACAGTTCAGAGCTGATTTTCAGGAACGGGGGATCTAATTTAAAAGAAAAAAGATTTGTTTTTCTCAAAGCCTTGTGCTCTAAATCACTTATCTGAACAATGTCGAATTTCTAGAGTTTATGATATTAAAACATTGAAGACCTAAAAAACAAAAATGAATTTCTCATAAAATAAAGTGTGTGGGGGAGGCGAACATGTATAAATAAATAAACAATAATAAAAATAAAAAATTAAGAGAAACGTTTTCTTTCCATTTATGAATAATTTCTGAAACTTATTTTAAAATCCGATTTTTTTTTTTTTTAAAGAAATGTCACCTGACGAAAGGGAAAATTAACCAAAATTTCGAAGGTTCTAAAAAGGATCAAAAAAAATTTCATCTTTAAGTATTTGACGATAAAACAGTTCAAGTTGAGCATTTTCTTCATATGTACATTTTTATTATTTTTTTCTAATACTCATGGGGAAAAATAGTTTACTAACTAAAAACAACTTCATTTTGCACTAAATGTAAGGGAGATAATCAGCCTTTAGGTAAGAATTGTTTGAAAGTCGATATTTCTAAAAAAAAAATATGGAATCTTAAACAAAAAAAAAACACACCCAAATTTGATTGTTATTTACAGATTACATCCTGAAAACTGGAATTTTTTTTTTTTTTTTTTTTTACGGGTGATAATTTTAGATCAGAAAATCTTTCATTAAATCCCTTAAAGCTTACATATTTTAAAAATAAAATATTAAAAATTCTATTTTTTCATAGAACTTTGCATTTTCTATTAAAAACGGAATTTAATATTCTACATTTACAATACATTCATTGGTTCAAATTCGAAGCCAACTTAAAAAAAAAAAAAAAAAAAAGGAGTGTTCATTAAATTTTCCAGAGTTTTAAAAAGCAAAAAAAATATTTGCAACGAAGTTTACAGAATATATTAAATATAGAATATTTAAAAGAGAGATGCCGCTAGTTTAAGTGTATCTAAAATTAGTTTAAAACATTTTTCACGGCGGATAAAGGGAAATGAGATCTCAACTTAACTGTTCAAAATACAAATTGTGCCTCAAACATAAAAGCAATATTGTATTGCAGTACAGAAGAGTTTGCTATTTATAAATGGGTTTTGTCGATCTGCATGTCAAAGGCATGGAAAAAGACACAAAAAAAGATTAAACAGATAAGCGGAAAGTTTATTTCCAGTTAATGAGAAAAGTAAATACATACGCCATGTTTTTAGTCACGTGACAATGCTCAATTCGAGATCGCCAGTAAAATCAATTAAACAGACTATCTTATTTATTACTTTGATCGAGAAGTGTGTATCTGGTATAAAAAACACGAAAGAAATATAAAAGAAAAAATACAATAAGATGAAGAATTGTTGAAATCGACTAGCCAAGGAAAATAACTCAGTCTTTAAAATCCACGTGGGTTGCATTAATCGAGTTGGAAATTTATAAAAGTAAAAACAGTATCTCCTGGAAAAATAAAGTCAAATAAGCAAGATAAAATACATACAAGAACAAAACTATGAAAAATAAAGCCAAAAGAAAAGAAATACGAACCAGAACAAAGAACTCTTTGTACGCTAGAGAAGGTGATTTATTACAAACGACAAGGTTGAAATGAAAGACAGTTGAAGTGATTTTTACGGGTCCGTTGGATATTCATTATAGACCATTATAAACATCTGTCTTGATTTGATTATTAATTTTTTTTTTTTTTTATAAAAAGTCCTGTTACAAAAAGAACATGTGTAAATAGCAGTAAAGCCGCAACATCACAAGTCTTTTTTCTTCAATCACCTTTACAAGCGTAAAAAGAAAAAAAAAATCATTTTTTTCCACCAGATTTATGCGACAAATTCGTATGGGATTGGTTCCAGTACGATTGGCTTATTTTTGGTGATATTGACAAAGTGCTTCTTCTTGGGTCCTTCTGGTTTTCTCTTGAGAGAAACACGGATGCCTTTGGCTTTAGCTTCAGCTTTCAACTTCTGGCATTCGGCTATCCGCTTGAAGAAATCTTCCTGGCACTTGGAAGGCTTCACGTGTTCAATTCTGAGATTAATTCTTTTGGGGATGATTCTGTGTTTGACTCTTTTATTTATGATCACACCGACGGCGTGTTGGCTAACGTTGTACACTCGACCGGTGCGTCCGTGATATGACTTGTGGGGCATACCTTTCTGGACAGCACCGTTGCCTTTCACATCAACAATCTGTCCCCTTTTGTAGACTTTCATGTAAGTAGAGAGAGGGATTGTTCCATGCTTACGGAAAGGGCGGGCGAACATGTGGCGAGTACCACGACGGTAACCTTTGGTGTTGGTCATTTTTTATTCTGGGCGCTTTTAGTCACACCTAGATATCTAAATTATTTTAATTGGTGTCTATTAAACGACACTCTTTCAATTATTTGGTCGGACAGACCAACGTGTACGTCAGCACAAAATGGTGGCTGAACTAGAAAAGGAAATAGTTTAGTCCCTTCCCAGCAAGCTTCACGGTTACGCCGGGCCGGAAGTGGCCACATAAAGCAGAGAAAATAATATAATAATTAATTAATAATATATATTTTTTAATTTAAAAATTTAGTACTTCAGAAATGTGAATAATTATATCTTCAATAAAAACTATAATAAGATTTAACTAGTGCCGATTTTATACTACTGCATATTTGATGACGTCACACAGAAATGTAAGTCAAAAATACATACACAGGCATTTGCCGCGAAAGTTAGGTTTTTAAATAAAAAAAGAAGTGGGTGCTGAAAAGTTTCTGCCCTTACTCACGTCACGCAATTTAATCAAAAATGAATATCGAATTATTTCTGCAGAGTAATTCATTGGGTTATATTTCTAAAGAATTAATAGATTTTATTTTTAATCCAACATTACTAATTTCAATCAAATTTTATTTTAGGGAACCCTCCTATTTATTATTTTTAAACAGTATATTCGGTCTCCCAACCTACACTGAAGAAAACTTAGCAGAGGGCTTAATTTAAATATTAGGTTGGTGCAAAAATAATGTCGTTTTCTCACATTTGAGAAAACGACATTATTTTTGCACCAACCTAATAAATTTGGTCTAGTGTGCAGGCCAGTAGACGAAGTAAATGTTTATATTATAAAAACAGAGCGTCTACTCCAAATACACTACAGGTATCCACTAAAAATGGCGTTTGAAATTATAAAAAAAGAGAGAAACCGCAAACTTTTTTGGTTATAATATGGATTTGTTTTAGTATATCTATTACATTTTATTCTTCATATTGAATAAAATATATAAAACAAATCCACAAAGCATTGAAACATGAAAGCTTTTGTGTAGCAATTTCAAAATGTTTTTATAATCTCTCATATATATATATATATATATATATATATAGATAGATAGATTGATATAGAAATGATGAAAGATATGATATTAAGGAATATATTCAACAAATAAGTGAATAGAGGGGGGAAAAGCATCTAAGACACACAGTTTGTTCCAAGAATGAACTTTCTAATGATTTAGAACTACTTAAGTCCACAAAAAATAGCAAACTTTTTTTTTGTAAATAATTTTTGTAGATTAGCATTCTTTAGACTTCCCTTGGGTTGCAAAATTTGTCAGAATCTAAAAATATTGATTTGTTATTGATTTAGGAGGGGAGGTTCTGTTTATATCAATACAGTGTCTAATTGATCCCCAACTTTATTAACCTTAAGCTAAGTTAATTAGCTGCTATTTTTATTTAAGTTTGAAAATGTTCACAAATGCCTGCATATTTTTTAAATTTTCTTAATTTTTAAAAGCTTTTTAACTTTTTTTTTCTATGTGATATTTTTGGAAGCTAATGTACAAACATTTCCGGTTCATAATTATTTATATTAAATTAAGAATAAACATTTCAGATTCATAATTATTTATATTAAATTAAGAATAAACATACATAATTTTATTAAGTTATATAAATTTTTGTTTACACAAAAATGTGTGGAAATTAAAAAAAAAACAGAAAAGATCCAACTATAAACTGGAAAATTAAAAAAAAAAAGTGAAACCCTACAACAACTATAATAACATCTACCTCTGCCAACAAGAAAGGTTAACAATAATGACATTTCCAAATCCAAAAATCTTTTGAATGACAGGCCCAAAGTTATGAACCATTGCATCCATACAAAAAAATTCCTCTTAATTTCATATGAGGCCGGATAAAAAAATTGTACAGTTCAATTGTGTATTAATTAAAAAAAATTAGGAGATCACTCAATTTTACTACATTGGTTTCAACCTTTTGGTATCATCAGCTGGTTTGTATCAATTAATTTATTTAAAAAAATTATCAATGAACACTATATTGTTTTAAAAAATAAATAAAACACATGGTTTTGGGTATGATAGGAAGGGATAGAGGAAAATGCGAAGAAGAAGGAGGAGGATGAAAGAAAGGGTATTATAAATGTATCGACAGGGGACAGCTAATTGAACTGTACATATTTTTTGTCCAGCCTCATATGAGATTAAGAGTTTATAGTTGGATCTTTGTTGTTTTTTCATTTAATTTCCACACTAGTTGAAATGTTAGCTAGTCTGGTAGAGTTCCTAAGACTTTCCAGCTTGAATGATGGCTTGTGATTGTACCATCTTCCTTTGAAACTACCTTCATTACAATTTAAAAAAAAAAAAAGTTGGGAAATCAATTGATGCAAACGGCCTGAAGATACTGAAAGGTTGAAACCAAGGTAACAGAATCAACTGATTTCCTAATTTTTTAATTTATATATATATATATATATATATATATATATATATATATGGTTGGATAGATGTGAGCTTGTGACCCTGGGTTTCAAGCTTTAGCGATCGTCAGAGTTTGTCTGACGATTGCTAAAGCGTGAAACCCTGGGTCACAAGCTCACATCTATCCAACCATATATGTTAGCTCTATCTCTGATATTGAGCGCTTTCTAATAAGTACCGCACATATAATATATAAATAATTATACATATATATATATATATTTATTTATATTTATATACACACACTTTTCACATATATATATATATATATATATATATATATATATATATATACTGGCACACCCCGACCAACCTAAGTAACTCTGCTTGTTCCAGTTGGTCTTTGCATTCATGTGAGCTTGTTTTGGTTGTCTGAGTTCCCATTTTCGTCACACTATTTCTAACCCAAATTGACATTATCAGTCTGATAGTCAATGATCCGAACCTTAAATTATTATTAATCATGTTAGGTCTTTTTGGCCAACCTTGGACCATATACTATTCTGAATCAGTATAGTGAGTTTTTTTTTTCCAAAACATAGATATGCTTCTTGTTGTCATAGTTGATCAAGCTTCTTATTTCATTCCGTTCATGTTTATGAGGTAACCTCCTGTCATATATGCTTTGTGGAAAAGAATAGCTTTAACAAACCATATATCACAGGAAGTTACCTACATAAACACAAACAGAATGAAATAAGAAGCTTGATCAACTATGACAAGAAGCATATCTGAGTTTTGCAAACTCATTATACTGATTTGCAATAGCAAATGGTCCGGGGTTGGCAGAAAAGAACTAATAGTGAACTTATCAAAATTCAAACTATCGGATATAGCGAAATAGTCTGCCTGTAGATGACAATATATACGTACTCGAAAAACTTAAATTCAGTTGTGCACTCTTGGTAGTTAAGTGCAAATTTGTAAACAATGACTAATACTACTAATATTATTAGGTTGGTGCAAAAATAATGATGTAATAATGTCGTTTTTTTTTTTTTTTTTGAACGTCAAAAAACGACATTATTACATCATTATTTTTGCACCAACCTAATACAAGCTCTTTATGAATTGAGCACTGTCAGTCATTGGTATGTTTACTCACAGAATAAGTATGTAAAAATTCGCCTTTCTGATGGCTTGGGGGAAAATCTCTGACTGTTGTCGAATCAATCAGGTTTCAATCTCAGCTTGAAGCAATCGGATGTCTAGCCACACTGATGAGTTGTGATACAGTGAAACAATCTGTCTGTGGATGACAAAATATATATATATATATATATATATATATATATATATTTGGGAAGCAACCTTTCTTTCAAACATGTTTCATTGAATAAAACTTGATCATTCTTTTATTAAATTTTTCTAGTGTTCTTAAATTTTTCTGTTTAGTGGGGGTAAGAGAGTGTTATAATTTTCTGTAGTGTCTATTATTCCAAGTGCTTTCAGCCATTTTCAAGGTGTTATTAATTTCTTTCAACGGTTGTCTTTTGAGATGTAATTGTGTGATGCATATAGTATGATAGTAGTGTTATTTCTGAGCCAGACAAAACTTTAAACTTCATAAGCTGACTGAAGAAGTGATATTAGACCTGTGAAATCTTGTATGCATTAATTTCAACTCTTCTTATTAATAACTGCATTGATTATTTCCATGTTTGAGAGTGGGCTGAAAGTTTCATAGGCTGACTATGAAGGTGTGATGCTAGAGCTGTGAAATCTTGCATGCATTAATTTCAACCCTTCTTATTAATTTTTGAATTGTTTCTTTCCATGTTTGAGAGTTGACTGAAAAGTTCATAGGCTGAATATGAAGGTGTGATGCTAGAGCTGTGAAATCTTGCATGCATTTTCAACTTTTCTTATTAATAACTGGATTATTTCTTTCCA
>OZ010603.1:88697055-88719555 GCA_963932145.1 Acanthosepion lycidas | reverse complement strand
CTGTTGGCCTTTTTTGTATTCTGTGGTGAGTATGTGAGTATTTCTGGGAATCCGCTATCTTTTAGGGCTGTTTCATAGTCTTTCTTAGCTTTGTTAAATAGGGATTCATTGGAGGAATTGTCAGAGAGCCTGCGGTTAATCGATTTTGGTATCTGCTTGATTATAGAAGGTGGATGGTTGGAAGATGTGTGAATATAGAGTGGTTTGTCATTAGGTTTTCTATATGGTTTATGTGTGCCTTCTCTTAGGTTGAAGGTAACATCTAGAAAATCTACTTCGTTTAGGTTAGTTTTTATATCTATGTCGAATCCGTTATTTTTAAAAATCTTTATTATTGCTTTTCTAGTTTTGTCTGTGTTTTGTTTGTTACAGTTTCTTAAGATTATGAGACCATCGTCCCTGTAGAGTCCTGTGTCATTTCTATCTATTATTTTGCTCAGTTCGTTTAGTAAGTAAATGCCTATGATTTCGCATGTCTCTGCACCGTCAAAGCTTCCCATTGTAGTGTCAAATATCCCATCTCTCTTTATCCATGCTTCTTCATTGTGGAATATATATATATATATATATATATATATATAATAAAATATAATTATATATAAATAAATGTAATTATTTATTCGAAGATTAAGATAAAAACATGTTAAAAATCGTTACACAATAGCAATCATGCAACAACACTACAAATGCGATGGTAATTTACTGGTGAGTAAACGATTAATTTCAAAAGCATAATACTTACTCTTTTTTTTTGAAGAAAAAAATATAGAATTAAAATAGGGCTTGTGGGTTTACTCTGATTAACCAATGAAATATGAGGCCTATGCTAAAATCTAAACCAACGGGAAAAAAATTATATAGGTCATGACATGAAGTTGTCTGCATAGAATCCTAGACAATTTTGTTTGCAATTGATACAAATGATTACATTATTTTATAAAATATAGCAAAGTACGACGTTCAATTTACACAGGAAATTAAGGGGAAGGTGTAGGGGGATAATCTAGCATATTATTAACTAGCTAAATGCTCAGTCATCTTCCTAGAATTTTCTAGTTGAAATTAAAAGACTTCTTTAAGAAATTGGTAAAAAAACAAAATGAATCATAAATTCAAAACTACTTTGGTAAATTAATATGCAACTGTTAAGACCATCCATATAAAATGTGAATCATCCAAATTAATCAATATAAGATGTTAATAATACTAACTAGTCTTCTATACATCCATATCAGATGTTAATAATACTAATTAGACATCAATACAGATTTATATTAGATCTAAATGAATAGTATACCTTATGAGGTGCATCACAGTGCATCTACCAATTATTACTGTAAGAAAAAGTATTATCAAATTTGAAGTTTAACCATATTGTAAGGTAAAAAGTAAATTACACCTACAATTTACAGTTAGTTCACTTCTTTCATTTAATAAGAGCCTTTATCAATAAATTTGAGAATTTCTATTTTCTCATGTAAGCATGAGAAACAAGATTCATTTAAAGATTTATACATTCTAACATTTTTTAATACTTTCCATTTTACCATAGTAGTTTTATTAACTTCTTTTAAATTCCAAAAATATTTAGAAAGAGCTATGCTATTTTTATAAGTAATATTGGTGAAGGATATGTTGGCACCATCTAGTTTAAAAAAATTCTTAGTACTACAAATAGACTACCAACAGTCAAATTTTCTATTGTAGAAATCGTAGTTAGATAAACAAGTGAGTTGGTCATACATTGGTTATTTAATGGGCATTCATTAACATTCCTGCAATTACATTGGTTAATAGTATCAACAGTATTTATCTTAGAATTTGAATTATCATACAAGTTTTTAAATTAGTTTAAAATTGTATTATTCTGTTTCTTTATAATCTTCTCAAGATTATTGGTGCAGCTATAACTTAGTTTTAGTGTGTTTCTGTTAAATATTTTATTGAGAGGATTATTTCTAGGGAAATGTTTATCAATTAAATGGAGGAACTTCTGGCCTAACATTTTTTTTTTTTTACCAGTTTCATTTGTTTAAAAAGAGGTGTGTACCAAATGATGATTTTCCTATTCCGATTTCTTAAACATAGATCGCTATTATCATGTTTTCTTTCTTTAAAAAGCTTGTTCTTGAATATGAAAGGATGAAATTGAAAATAAGTAGACAAACTTGTTTAAATTATTTAATGAAACATGTCTCAATATATATATATATATATATATATATAATATATATATAAAAATATATATAATATATATGTATATATATATAAATATGTAATATATATATATATATGATACAAATATATATATATATATATATATACATATTGCTATTATTTCTTTCCCAGATAGCTATAATCTCCAACTTCAAATATAATATCAATTGACATCTCCAGTTGCCTTGATCTATTCCCTGTCCTTCTCTTCATCCTTTCCTCTATTACACCTCTTTACTCTCGCTCCCACTCTCTGTAACCCCTTGCGTGATAGTGACATCCCACCTTGCTTGGGGTGAAATGCTTAAAAAAATATATGTATATATATATATATATATATATATATATATATATATATATATAAATAAAGATATACACACACGCACATATATATATATATATATATATATTTTCCCTCACCACTAGCATGACTGAGTTTCATGCATGGTGTAATCCTCAGATGCTTAGTATAAGCCGAGCGTTTCACAAGTTTGAACTATAATATATCTGGCTATCACAATGTTGGTGTGGTTATATATTATGCTGGAATTCCAGCTTTTTTTTCAATTTTAAAATTTAAAAATTAAATTTGCCAATTAATATAAGCAAGTTTCACTTATGAATGTAAAAAATACAATTAAAGAATTGTATATTTGAGTAAAGAAAATTCATAATTTAATTTTTTAAATAATTATATAATTAAAAGAAAATTACTTGTTCTTATTAAATGATTAATATATATTTAATAGTG
This sequence comes from Acanthosepion lycidas, assembly GCA_963932145.1. Classification (NCBI taxonomy): domain Eukaryota; kingdom Metazoa; phylum Mollusca; class Cephalopoda; order Sepiida; family Sepiidae; genus Acanthosepion; species Acanthosepion lycidas. The sequence continues at coordinate 88,716,587 of OZ010603.1, read as the reverse complement.
ATATATTAAAAACAGACTGTAATTATTATTAAAAATAACAATTAAAAAATAAAAACATATATATGTTAATTAAAAATAAAAATAAAAATAAAAAAAAGTAAAATCAAATGTTAAAAATAAAAATAAAAATAAACATAAAATAAAAAATAAAAATAAAAATAAAAAACTAAATTAAAAATAAAAATTAAAAATTAAAAACAGTTACTCTGGATCAAGATTTTTAAGCAGATGTTTATTTTAATGCCTACATGTAATCATCAATTCATTTCTCTTGTTTAATGGGTTAGGTTTATTTAAGTGTTAGTTAAGGGTTACTGAATGAGGAATAACCAAAACAGAGGTTGGAAATGAAATGGTAATCTTTATAACATGAACAAAATACATTACTTGTCAGCGGCATTAAGCAGGTAAACTACTGTTAGCGATGAACTACTTAGATAGCATATTAACCCCACTTACAATAGTGTCCAACATATTTATGAGGATTGGGACAATGGGACATACCCATTAATGTTCATATGTATGGTATATAACATTAAGTGTTTAAAGATAAGCAGCTTTTCAACAAGACATAAATTTGCATTTATTTCCTTTACCGTTATAAGCCTTAGCCTTAGATACAGTTTTCCAGTTGAGTAATGGTGAGATGCCATTACTTTTTCATTGCTTGAAATATTTAGAGAGAGCAGTGCTGTTTTTGCATTTTAAATTATTTAAGGTCATTCTACAATGGTAAAAAGAAAATTTCCAAGGATTTTCCTTGGAATCAAAATAAAATTTAACATTCTTACCAGAATGTATGTTTCTTTGTTATATAATATTATTGGTCATACATTGATCGTTTTAGGGTCAGATGGTATTTTTATGGCAGTTGCATTTAATTTTTGGAAGAATTTACATTGTCTTTGTTATAAATATATTTGTTTAATATAATGTTATGATGGGAAATGGATGTATCTATGTTATTAATGCAGCTAAAAGCTGATCTTATCATTGTTTTTATTAAAAAATCTTTTTAGTGTTGGTGAATGGTTAAAGTGTTCATGCGTTAAAAGGAGAAACAATAACTGAAATATTTTTATCCTTCCATTACATGTACGCATGGAACTCCCATTTATATTATTCAGACAGTTGTCTTCATCTTTATTGTCATATTCACAATGTTTTGACCATTGTATGCTCCAGCCTTCTTGAGGTGATATACATTGGAATTTCAAACTGAACCCTTTATTTAGTCCTCTGAGGTAGATTGTTCTAGTTCCACGTCCTATGCCATTTCTGGATATCTCGGTTTATTTCCCTTTAGCAACACAACTCTCCAAATTTTTGTTCAGCATGGCACATGGAACTAGAACAATCTACCCAAGGGGACTAAATAAAGTGTTTGGTTCAAAATTCCAATGTATATCACCTGAAGAAGGCCGGAGTGTACAACGGCCAAAACATGAATATGACAATGAAGATGAGGACAACGGTCCAAACAATTTAAATTGTTGTGAAGTTCAAGTTAGCACTAGTCAGCTGCTAAGCTCGTACTGTTGGTGGTTATTCTCAGTGACCACTTATAACAATGTTCACTTCTGCCTATGCAAATTATGCATACTAATTTGCTAGTATCACTACATCTCCCTAAACCTTAAGGGCTTTATCCCTCTCGTAGATCTTGTACTCCTGCTATTTTCCTCACTCTGCTCTATTTCTCTCTCTCCCGTATTTCTTTCCCTGGGAGACCTCGATCTGTCCCGGTCTAGGCTGTAGTCACATGTATTTTCTTGCATTCTCTGGTCTTCATCTGAACTTTCAGAGTCCTTCTGTCCCTCTTCCTCCTGCATTGTTTCCTCTGATGTTTCCTTCTGTAATGGTTGTTCTACCAACTCATTATCAGATGAAATTTACATCTCTTCGTCTATCAACCGACTGCTAAGTTTGTACTAGTATTTAGTCACCCCCCCACGAGGGCATCATGTGGCACAAGGTCGGTTTAACGTGGGATCTCTGAGCCCGTGGGCTCGGCCAAAAATATGCCCTTTGAACCGTATAAACGGGTTTAGGGTCGGTTTACCTCCCAGAAAGAGACTCCGCCCTTCGGTGTAGACTCCTTCAGGTTCCTCCCCGCCTGAAGGCAGAGAGTTCAACCGATCAGCCTATCAGCCGGTTTCCCGACTGGTAAGCTTGTACCGCTGGTGGTTATTCTCAGTGACCACTTATAAGAATGTTCACTTCTGCCTATGCAAATTATGCATACTAATTTGCTAGTATTATTACATAAATAGTGTAAATAGTTACAATATCTCATCTCAGAAATAAAGACAGAGGAAACTTCCACTTTAAATTTGTCCTTGTGCCATGATCACCCTAGTGGCATGCTGCTAGATATATTTAAAAATTTTATTTTTTTAAAAAAAATATTCTACCAAAGTGAAGCTAAAAAGTGTGAAGTTGTTGGAGAATTTTATTAGTGACAAATAAATAATTAATAATGACATGACCTTTCCTAAAATAAATGACACATACAAACATTTTTCTTTTTAATTAATGTAAATGTAAAACTGTTGTCTTGCTGATATGCAGAAACGACAGAAAAAAACTTCTTCCTTTTCTATTTCTCTTGTCCTTTCCTGTCCACTATTCTTCACTTGCTGACACCGTTTGCAAAGGAAAAGCAAAATCCCCTACCCATCATTCTTTCCGGTTTTTATACAACCACCACTCATCCATAATGCATTAGCACTTCCCTATATAAGTGTTATTTTCACTTTCCTAGCTTTTCAACTTCTGTTGTTGGTAACTTTACACTTTTTTTCTCTCATCTTTTTACCACAGAAACAATAACAGGGTGCCTCAGGTGGACTAATAGTTAGTGAGCTAGTTTGGTTAACCTATAGTGGCATGGGGCTTTGGGGTTAAAATGAACAGTTGGTTTACCCACGCCAAGAAGATTAATGGAGGATGATAATGACGAGGGAACAAATGGGTAATTTTAACAAAACAAAATAAGGAATTTATTTATGAATTTACATGCTTGAAGTTGTGTCAGTTGCTCATTTCAGTAAAAACATAAATCAGAATTCTTAAAGTCTATAGTTTAACTTATTGTCATGAAGAGGAAATGTTCATACAACAGATTAAATGATCTGACACAAAATAATATTAAAAAATGTTTAAAACAAAGGTAAGAGAGTTCGCTGCTTACAGAAGTTATATACGGTTGCATGTATACAAAAAGACGAACAGAGATAGTTTGAAATACTTAGATTTATGATGAGATGAAGGTTGGGCTAATACATAAGTAAAGACCAAATTTACTGTCGATAGTACCATTTTTATTATTGACACCATGTGGTTACAGTTATTAAAGTGGGTGACTATCCTCTTAGTCCTTTTGTGATTTAAGAGTTCATATGGGGTTGTTGTGTTTTTGGTTGACAGAAATGAATTTGTTGAATTCATCCTTCCTTCTTCTTCTGTAGTTGTACATCCAGTCAAACTTACAGCTGATGAATCTCCAACTCTTGTCTCGAACTGCTACATTGAACCAATTTCCCCACTTCTCATTCTGCATGTGGTTTTTTCTTCTTATTATTTGGTCTGACACATCCGTGTTTTTCATTTGATTTTTGGCGGGATGTTTTGTTGGTGGTTGATTTTTTTTTATGATGTTTGCTGACCAACATAAGCTATGTCTGGGTTCTATCAGTTACTGAGAATGGGAACAATAGAAGGAAAGGAAAAGAAGTATGTGTATGAGAGAGAGAGAGAGAGAGAGAGAGAGATCTTTGTCACTCTCTTAGTGAAAAGGAAATTGTATATTTCCATATGGTGTTACAACTACCAAATCCTACTACAGATTTCTTGAATTGTTGAAATAAAGTTCTTTGAAGTGCCAAGTGCTTGGTTAAGGCCAATAATATAATTGGTGAGTGATTTGATAGTGGTGAAAATCTGAACACTGGGTGTGTGAACAGAAACAAAACTTTTCACATGACTTCAGAAACTCTTGTCTTGGTAGTTTAAATTTTCTACTAATTTTATATAAAAAGGATTTTGAATAGGCTTACTATTTTCTTTTCTTTCTTATTTCTAGGCCCAATGGCTAATTTCTGTGAAGACAAGGTTTCCATTGGTCCAAAGACAATTTCACATAGGTTCACAAATTTGTTTTTGTCTTTTACTCAGCTTACTGGCCAATCTCTGTGATGTCAAGGTTTTCGTTGGACCAAAGAAAATTTCACATTGGCCTGCGAATTTCTTTCCCACTTTTCCTATTGCCAGAATTTGAAGAGGAGTGGGTAAAGGAGGTATTATTATTTCGTACTCAACACAAACCGTTGCGACTGAGTATTGAGTTCGATCCTTAATCGCTGGCCAAAAAACTCAGATTAATTAAGCTTAGTTATTAAACAACAGAGGACATTTTCTGAACAGGTGAATTTTCAGTATCACACCGTTTTCAATCTTGCTGACGGAAAAGTTTAACGTTTTAGAACAATTATTGAAGCATATTTTTAGTTAAAGTTTATGTAAAACACGTTTTTAATGTGGTTATTCCGGAGTTAAATCGCTAAGATTAATATACTCGGACTAGTGTTCGGTTAATCTGCACTTTTGCGTAGCCTTTAAAACTACTTTAAGTAAATCGGAGTTATTTCCCTTTAGCATAAAATTCTTTCTCTGCGTGCGATTCTTATTTTGTAAAGTAAGAACGATATAGATTAATTTGATTTTTAAAAATCATAATATAAATTTTTATCATGTGAAAAATGACACCATAAAGCAAATAAAACCGATCTTGCTTTAAAACACATTAACTGCGGGATGAGATTGGATAAATAAACGACAGCGGTCTCTTGATTTCTTGATTGTGTATTATTCCAATTCCAGAATGGAGTGGACAATGCTCGATGATAATCACTGGATAAATTTAAACAAGTAACTTTACTTTTTCGTATTACATAATAAAGTTAAACAATGTTCGATAAAGACTAAAATTCAAATTAATTCTTCTTTTTCAGTCATTAGGGACATTTTTAAGATCATCTTCTTACGATACCTTTTTAGACCCCAAAACAACGCAATAATTTTAATTTTTATGTGTCTCACTGAAAGTAACTCAGTTTTACTCACAGATTTGTACATGATGATGTTCTCTTATACATTTCGAGCCAAATAGTCCAGCGGTCAGTATGTTGCGGAGTGATTTAGTTTGTTTAAATATCAGAAGGTATTATTTATTTGGCTGCATGAAAACATCTCCACAAACATTTTTAATTTAGCTTGCATGGCACAAAGTTATCAAACACCACAGTAAGAGAAAACATATTTTCAATAATATAAAGCATTTTACACATACAAATATACAAATTGAATGGTATTACTCAGGGAATTTATACTGAGTTTGAAGGTGTTTCATAAACCAAATAATGTTTTTAATGGCAAAAAAGTGTCTTTTCTTGGTATGTTAAAAGTGTATGCAAATAAAAAAGTATGATTAGAAATGTATAGATCAGTTTGGAATTAAGAATTAAACAGAAACTGTTTTAAAAAATCAGTTTTTTTTTTTACTCTAGAAATGTTGAAATTTGGAAAACGGTAGGAGTTGCCTCCTGCCTTTGTTTGAATTGCTTAAGGCTGAAAAGGTAAAACTTCTTTTTATCTGTAACAAGGCAAGAGTTAGAAATTACTTGACGAAAGAAGAAAGTTCTGTTCTTTCACAAAAAGTTCGTCGTAGAAAAATCTTGAATGTTTGTTGAGTGCGAAAATGCTTGAAAGTAAGTTGAACATCAAAAGTTGATTCGTGTTTAAATTTTTTTAAACGTACACTTCTGGGTTGATTTTTGTATAAACGTATAAACCTTCGAGAATTCCTTGCCGAGCAATCTGCTGAATAAAAATGTACTGAGAGTAAGTTTTGAAGTCTCGAGCTTAAAGTAGCAGGATAAGTTATTATTATCGACGAAAAGTTCCATGTCTGGAAATATATATCAAAGTGGATCAAACTGAGAAAATGCACACGGTAGCAGCGTATGTGGTATTCACGTGTCTCACAACAAAAAAAGATTCACTCACGTTGCTGTATTTTATTTATTTGTTCTAGGTCACATGGCCGGCTCCAAAACTGCCCAGAAAATCTTTGCGGCAAACGAGATTGCGTAGGCTTTGTACACTAACATATTTTTGGCAATCAAACTTAGATATGATCTGTGTGATCCACTTTTTGCACAAAATTTTCTGTCGAAAGAACTATTACACTCGGATATAAGAGAAACCCGGATATAAGAGAGATTGTATCTGGTCCAAGATTAGAGCCATACTTACCTAAACAAAATAGAACAAACCCGGATATAAGAGAAATCCGAATATAAGAGACTTCTCAGGTCCCGACAACTCTCTTATATCCGGGTTACACATAAATGTACTGAAATATTTTCTCGACCAATCAAATAGAAGCAAAATAAAAGTATTTTGTTTTTTTGTTTTTATTACAGCATCAGGTTGTTACAATAACCAACCGAGATTTCTTTGAAATAGCCTCTTCCAGTTATTCCGTAATTGAAGGTTGTTTTTCTAGAACTTTGTTTTGTTGACTATTTCTCATAAAGTTTCAATTGGGTTAAGATCAAAACTGTTCCTCGAACAGTCCAGTGTTGTCATATTGGTCCTGTTCAAAAGATTTTTGAACGACCTTTGATCGGTGACTTGGAGAAACATCATGCATAAATATTGTGCATTGAAGAATGTGCATATGCAGTTTCAGTTTCTCCTGCAGTAGTTACATATACCGTGCACCATTCATCGTTGTTCCTGGAGGCAAGAAGTAGAGTCCAGCTATTCCACATTTGGACATGGCACCCCAAATCATCTGGTTTGGTAGGTGCTTCATAGTCAGAATTGTATACTTTTTTTAATTAGATCTCTCACCAGGTGGCTCTCTAATGTTTTTTTTTTTTGTTTTTTTTTTTACGCATGACCATCTTTTGCAGAGTAGATTCATCTGAAAACATAACTTTACTCGAGTCTTCGACTGTCTAGGTTTCATGTTGCTTAGCAAATGTAAGACGTTTGAATTTCGTAGCTGAAGTTAACCATGGTTTACGAGCCGGTTTCAGACCAAACTCAAATCTCAGACAACGTGAAACACATTGAACTGACGTTTTGTACAATTTTCAAGCAGAGTCTCAAAACCCGCCTAAATAAAATTTGCAAAGAGGCATGTTTTAAAGAGATATATTTTGTGATTTTTTTTTTTAACCGATGGAAAAAGTAAATGACGAACTCAAATTTCTATTTCAACTGGAAGTCGATCCATGCCTATTTAAGAAGTCTGGCCAGCCAGACCGGTAGAATAGGACAGACAGGTCAATCTCGGAACCGCGGGGTTGTATACAATTTGCAAGTTAGGGTTTGACATAATAACGACACAAAATATTTTTTCCCAAATCGTTACCGTTTTTTGAGGAAACGAGTTTAAAATTTAAGTCCAAAAAAATCGTAGCGTTGGAATTTAATTCCGGTGGTCGTGAAAGCTTTATAAAATGTATAATTTACTGAAGCTTTATAAATTGTATATGGACAAGAAGATGCATGGCACTGGCACATTATTACCAAATCACTGTGCAATATACCCTTCATTTACTTCAAAGGGAAATTATTCTGAACAATTTAGCAATATTATGATGTCATTTGTTACAGTTCAGTTGTTTTAAGTGTGATTTTCAATAAACAATCAAAATTTAAAGAATTTTGTCTTATAATTTGTGCCCAGCAGTATTATGGTGTTTTATATACACATCTATTTTTTGTTTTTCTTAATTATGATCTAACAAACGTTATTCATAGATTTGTAGTTTTTTACAATTTTTTTTACACGGTTTTTAGTACTTATCGAATTCAGTTGAGTAAAAAAAAAATGAATATTTTGTTTTGCTTGTGGTGATTCACAATTAGAATTCTGGTTTGAATATATTTTCCATTCAATGTATATTCTAATAGTAATACAAAGGATATTAAATTTATTTGGATTTATTTATTCTTGAAATATTCTTTTGAAGTCAGTTTGTAAACAAAACAAAAACCTGTGAAAATAATAATTTCTGTATATTTTTCAAACGATATTTAAAATCAAATGATCAAAAATTGGTAAAAAACTATGAATCTAATAATCTAATTTTTGGTGTCAGTACTTATGACATCAAACCTCAGCTTTCACATCGAGTGCAATATTGATTTTTTAAAATACGTGAAAAAAAATCAACCTGCCCTACTTGCAGAAGGATCTTGGTGTCAACATGCGAATAACCGAGAGCTGTTTCTGGTAATAACACCGACGACGATAAAGAGAAAGAAAGAAACGGATGAAGAAATATAAAGAAGCTGAGAGAAAGAAAACAGACGACTAATCAAATTAAAAATGTCGATCTTAATTTTGAAATTTTATGAAGAAAAAAAAATGAGATTTAAAACGATTACTTGGCTACTTATTTTAGTATATCATTTTAATTACAATTATTGCTGCATGATGCAGACGATAGTCAGTGTATTATTAAAAAAAAAAGAAAAAAATAGCCGTAAATTTTTTTTTTTTTATTGGTAACTAAAACTGTTTTACATTCACATAAGTAGCGAAATAATCGTTTTAAGTAACGCATTAATCGAAATAAGTTGCGTAATTTGTTGCGTTCGTTTAAATACCTACTCTTAAATTGCTAGCTGTTATATATATATATATATATATATATATATATATATATATATATATATATATATATATATATATATATATATATCCTTGTAAAGACTTAAATATATCAACTCTGAGCACTGTAATTTTTCATTTTATTCTGTTATAACGCGTTTTTATTAAAATAAGAAAAAACTGGACGCAGCTTAAATTTTGGTATTTTTTGTTACCGGAGTTAGTTATTATTTACATTATTGTCCTCATCTCTGTTGTTGGTATCACAACGTTCTGACCGTTGTGCGCTCCGGCCTTCATCAGGTGTATATCTATCCGTGTAGGATCCCCCCCCCAACCTCAACGAAGACTTAAGAAAGCATTGGCCGAAACACAGTGATGAGCTCAACAAAGATGAGAATATTAGACATCTAAAAGTTGAGTGTGGCTACTTACAAAGATTGGTAGTCTAGGTAAATATTCACTTATCAGTGTTCTGAAATTAGCATTCGGAAAGTGAAAGTGAAAGTTCTAGATGTAAATTGACATAGCAGTTGCTACCCTTGAGTATCAGCTGTTAAAACGAGGACATGCTGAAAAGTTCTCGTTCCGACTAAGAAGCCATCGATCAAGAATCTTTAAAAAAGAAAGAAAAAATCAGTTGTACTTGAACCCATCCTTTACAAATTTGAGAAGTGAGTCGAACTGGGATCTTTTTCATTCAATACATCGTACATACAATTTAAACTAAACAGATGACTGTAAATAAATAAAAGTGAAATATTTACTGAATATTTCTATTTTATTTCTAAATAAAAAATAACAAGGAACATTACCATTTATTTTTATGCGACAAATTCGTATGGGATTAGTTCCAGTACAATTGGTTTATTTTTGGTTTGGTGATATTGACAAAGTGCTTCTTCTTGGGTCCTTCTGGTTTTCTCTTGAGAGAAACACGGATGCCTTTGGCTTTAGCTTCAGCTTTCAACTTCTGGCATTCGGCTATCCGCTTGAAGAAATCTTCCTGGCACTTGGAAGGCGTCACGTGTTCAATTCTGAGATTAATTCTTTTGGGGATGATTCTGTGTTTGACTCTTTTAGTTTTATTTATGATCACACCGACGGCGTGTTGGCTAACGTTGTACACTCGACCGGTGCGTCCGTGATATGACTTGTGGGGCATACCTTTCTGGACAGCACCGTTGCCTTTCACATCAACAATCTGTCCCCTTTTGTAGACTTTCATGTAAGTAGAGAGAGGGATTGTTCCATGCTTACGGAAAGGGCGGGCGAACATGTGGCGAGTACCACGACGGTAACCTGTTGGTCATTTTGTTCGACTATCTCGCTGAAATGATTTGAAATGCTGAAAAAATAAAATAGGTTTTTGTTTTGTTTTTAAATCATGTGGTTGTAAACAGAATTATTCAATATTTTAATACAAAATGTTTGTCAAGCGTTTAAAAACCATTAAAAGTCATTTTTAACCAGAAAGGAATGACTTAACAATAGCGCTCAAAAAGATTGAACGTAATAGATAAAGGGAAGCAACTCTGAAAATTGCGCAAATGTTTTAGCTGAAAATCGATTTAATTCCATAAAAGAAGATAATTTGTTCTGACTCATACATCTGCAAATAATAAAGCCTTATATTCTTAATCTATAAAAACCTTGTCATTATTTTTATCCATTCAGTCTGAGGTTTATTTTTTTTTGAAAACATTTCTAATGGAGCTGTACAATAGCCACTGCGATCAGAAAAATCACTTTTTCCAATTTTGTTCATATTACTCCGGATCACGAATATTAAAAACAGACAAAAAAAAAAAAAAAACAATAAAAAAAAAACTTTAAATATTCGTTATTTTGTGTGTTTAATCTATAGTGATTGAGAATAATTAAATAACCCCCCCCCAAAAAAAAAACAAATTATTAAATTTTCTAACAGTTTACAGTGGTCCAGTTTTCTATGTAAATTAGTTGTAAAATGATTGCTCTCTCTGCAAGACGAAACACGGCGTGTTTTCTTAAAATGTATAAAAATAAATAAAAACAGATAAATTTCTTTTTGAAATTCCTAATCAGGAGTGTGTTATCGATAGTAATTTTTTAATCAATTCACCTCAAACAAATTTATAATATCACCAAGACGCAAGGGGCTACTGGGAGTGAAAGAGAATAAGAAAACTTTAGAAGGAATCGGAAATCCAATCCTAAACCGCAAACTAGGGATAAACCCTCTACTCCTGTTCAAAAGATCAGGAAGCAGAGTGAACCAGACGATAGGCGAACCTATCTTCTACTATTGAGGAAAAATACATAATTAGTAAATAAGATTTTAGAGTTTAGGTAGAGGCGTTAGAAGTATAGAATTGAAATAGACTTTAGAAGGCTTCGGAAACCCAATTCTAAAGAAGAAACAAGTGACGAGTGTGAAAAGGATGATAGGTGAACCTATCTACTGTAATATATGAAAAAGGAACTCGAGATTACGAATTTCAATTTTTTAATTAATTAAAAAAAAAGGTAATCACATCGTATGAGCATTTGTTTTGGTTTCCGTAGAGTCGGGGTGGGGGCAATATACAATGAATCAACATAGCAAACTCGACCTCCACCTATTTATTACATTTTTATAAAAGCTCATACAAAAATTGATATTCGTGATCTGCAGTGCTCATTCTATAGTGATATATATATATATATATATATATATATATATATATATATATATATATATATATATATATATATACACACACACACACACATATATATATATATATATATATATATATATATATATATGAAGAATTTGAAAAAAATTTAGTTACTGTCACGGACTTTCTAAGAATCCTCGAAAAACGCATTTTAAATAAATTTAAAAGTTAAATTTTAGTTTTATTTGAAAGTGTAGTATCGTATACAAATTAGACAAGTATAAATAGAGAACAATTGGCGAACATAGGGGACAGTATACCTAGCAAAACCAGTTGCTATTCAGGACACGGAAAACTGTAATACGACTACTACGCAGAGAGGTATGCAAAACATAGCAATGGCGTCGCCGATAAGATAGTTAAATTCGCTGAACGACCCAGAACACATAGAAACATGGATAAGAACTTTTGCTGCATTTGCAAGAATAAGAAAAAATTAAGAGACACAATGATCGACGGAGGAGAAAACGAGATAACAGATTTATTTCTTGCTACAGCTGGGTGCGAATCGGTGAAGAGAATTTCGACAATGTGTTACCCGAGCGAATTAGAAGAAATGACATTTGAAGAAATTATTAAAATTCTAAAAAAGAACATAAGACAAAAGAAAGGCTTGATAATCGAGAGACAAGACAAGCACCCATTGAGTCCATTATACAATACTTACATAGATTGAAAGAACGAGCCAAGTATTGTGAATTTGAAAAATTGGGAGCACGGGAAAAGAGTATAGAAAATGAATTAATCCTTCTCAGAATAATTGAAGGCTTGCAAGACCAAAATAACAAACGAAAAATACTAGAATGTCTACAGAGTAGTGGCATTGGTTTGGAAGCTAGTGTCGTGTTTTTACAACAATTAGAGCTGATTAGGTAATTTAATCAACCAAAAGAAGAATTCGAGACGTACAGGATGAGCACGACCAAATCCATAATTAAATGTAGATATTGTGGAAAAAAGCACGAGAAAGACAAGTACAAATGTTCAGCTGTAGGAAAAATATGCTCAAATTGCAAAAAGAGATCATTTTCAGAATGTATGCAAATACGAAAAGAAAATAGAAAGAGTATAAACGGTACAGACTCCCCCCCCCGAAGAAGAAGAAGCTGAAATATTTACAATGAATACACAAAAAAGAAGTAGAGAAAAAATAAGGATAAATGGCCAAATATTTAACATGAAAGTTGATACAAAGCAGTGAAGTCACGTTGATATCAAAAAAATTCTGGATAAAATTAGTATGACCTAAATTTAAAAAAAGCAGCATCAAATTAAAGCAATTTCATGGAACGACTATAAAAATAATGGTTAAAAATAATTCTCATTACAGTTGTAGAATGCGAAAAAAGATCACGGATTACCAGGAATTGATGTATTAAAAGTAGATACAGTGAGACTAGTCAATTCTATGGAAGCAGAAGAAAATGAAATAGGATTATTGAAAGGCTATAAAGCAAGCATTCGACTGCCCAAAATATATAGAGTCAAAAGTTCCAGTTTATATCTTACCTTTGGTGGTAGCCAAATTAAAGAAAATGATACAACAAGGCATACTAGAAAAAACAACTGAAGGTGGTAGCAATTGGGCGTCACCGATAGTAGCGATAAAGAAACCTGATGGAGATTTAAGGATATGTGGTGGTTACAAGGTAGGGGTAAATCACCAGATATGTCCAGATTCTTTTCCTTTGCCAAATATCGAAACTATGAGCCATGAGTTAGGAAAAATGGAACACTTTACAAAAATTGATCTTTACAGCCAAATAGAAATTGACGAGAAATACAATGAAATCACCATGATAAACACCCCTATAGGCTTATTAAGATGGACTCGTTTATAGTTTGGGGTAAAAACTTCGAGCCATATTTTTCAAAATGCAATTGAAAGAGTCTTATTAGGAAAAATAAAAAAAATATGTTTGTTTGTTTGGGTTTTATGGCATATCAACCACTGTGGGTTATTTAATGCCAAATCCAGTTTATATGAATTTTAAATGCCTATTTTGTATGGAACATTTTTAGCAACCTAGAGCTTATAAAAAAATATGATAATATACTAGGACGATATATGTGTATAGGCAAGAACTAAAGATAAATTAAAATATAAAACAGCACATTTTCGTGAGATTAAAAAAAGCAGGCATGACTGTAAACAAAGACAAATGTAATTTTGACTGTAAGAAGATATCATATTTAGGATATCAAATATGAAAAGAAAGCATATAACCCGACAATAGACTAACAAAGAAAATAACAGAAATAGTTGTTCCAACAAATAAAAAAGAATTAAAATACTTTTGTGGTAATAAATTTTTTTATAGTAAATACATACGAAAATACAGCGACATAATAGAGCCATTTGCAAAATTACGAAAAAAAAAAAACCAAAAAAAAAAAAACCAAACAAACAAAATAACAATGAATTTAACTGGACACAAAACTATTTCTTTTGAAACACTAAAAAAGAAAATACTGAGGAACAAATCAATAATAAAGAATTTTGATCCACAAAAAGAAGTAACGTTAACCACAGAAGCGAGTGAAAAGGTGCTTGTTGCTATTCTATCACAAAAGAACACTCAATCATTGTACATATCAAGAAGATTAATGTCAGCAGTAACTAACTACTTGAATATTGAAAAAGAAGCAGTGGCGATTGAATGGAACATGGAAAAGGCACGAAACTTTTTGATAGGAAATTTTTTTTATTAAAATCGGACCACGAACCATTAGAATTCATATTTAACCCGGGAAAAGTATTGCCAAAAGTCACATCGTCAAGAATTTTAAGATGGTCAATAAAAATCTTGTCATTCGATTTTGACATAGTATACGTAAAAGGGAACGCTATCTCTCATGTAGACGCGCTTTATCAAGATTACAGTTCAAGAATGAACCAAGAAAAACAGGAAAACACGGAAGATAAAATAATACAATGGGTAAAAACAGACGTTCTTCCTCTAAATAGTCTCCAAATAGAAACAAAGCAAGACCCCCTAATTAAGCAGAATAGTAGAGAGAGAATAAAAATAATATATGGAGCAATTGTTCGATGGCAGAGTGACCCTTTAAAGAAACGAAGCACAAACTAACCATAGAAAATGGCATAATATGCAATGGGGATATAATAGTAGCTTCACAAATACCGAGAAAGGGCATATTAAAAGGAGCACCTGATGACGTGCATTGTGACATAACAGCAACACAAAGGAGGCTAAAATTACAAACCTGGTGGCCAGGATATTCAAAAGATGTAGAGGAATACTTTAAGAGAGGCTCAAAATGTACGGAAATAAAAAAAAAAAAATTCAAGCAAGCAAAAATTCATTCATGGCACAAGGAAGCAGAGCCATGGATTAGAGTCCACATGGATAACACACATATCAAAAATAGGTGATTATTCTTAGTATTAGTGGATTCATATTGTCTGAGAATGGAGGTTGTCTGAGTAAAAAACAGAAAAGCCGCCACAATAAAGCAAGTACTAAGAACTATATTCTCAAGGAATGGAGTACCTCAGACAATAGTAATCGACAATGCACCCGAATTTTGCGATGAGAAGTTATGTGCGTTGTTAAAACAGATTGGATGCATCCCATACAAGACACCACCGTATCACCCACAATCTAATGGCATTGCAGAAAGAATGGTACAAATGATAAAAATGGAATTAAAAGCATTCTCACCACTTAATGAAAGCATAGAAGCGTATCTACCAAAAATGCTCCTCAGTTATAGATCCATTCCACAGGCGGGAAGAAAACTGAGCCCTTCGGCATTAATGGAAAGACAAATCAGAGCCCCCATAACAATGTCCTTTGCAATGAAAGAAAATGTATCGTATAGAAAGAATAAAGAGGCGAATCCAGAAGCAAATTTTCTGATACAAAAAGGACACAGCACGGCTATACTTAAGAAAAAGGGACAACTTATACTGGCACATGCAGATCAGTTCAGAAGCAGAAACGAACTGGATGACGTGGAAATGGAAGATCAAAAACAAGAAGAGACAGAAAGTTAAAAAGTGGAACAGAGCAGGAAATAGAAGAAAGTGAGAATAAAAAGACGGACGAGTATGAAGAAGAAAATGAAGAGAGACCATTAAAGAGAAAACAAAAAAAGACAAGAGGAAAGACAATACAATACGAAAATAACCAGGAATAGTAAAAGAAAAAAAAACAAGGGTATACGACCTTTCCTATTCAGGGAGGTGTAGTATCGTATGTAGATTAGATAGATAAGTATAAATAGAGAACAACAGGCGAACATAGGGGACAGCTATACCTAGCAAATCCGGTTGCAATTCAGGACACAGAAAACTGTACTACGATTACTACTACGCAGAGGGGGGTGGTGGAAAACATAACAGAAAGATAATAGCCTAAAGCTAATTCCATATTGAAAGAAAAATTAATTTCCGTACGTAATTAAACTTTGTAGCCATTTTTAAAATATTGGCACATTCACTCATCGAACCGCCATTACAGACGAAAAATATAAATAACAAATATAAAAATCTCTTAAAAATCCAATATTTATGCTAAATATATTTGGAAGTTATTTAGTAAATTTAAGGATTAATTAGCGAGATATTGTAAAAATAATGTTTACTTTTTAGGCTATGGGTTAGGAGGGAATTCTAATATCCCTCCACCAACATAACCTTCCTTGGTATTTTCTTGTAGCCCATGGTCGTGTGGTACCTGAATGAAACGATAACTTGCAATAAACTCATACCCATTATACTCGAAACACCCATTTGAGCCCCCCACCAAACGAAAGAAGTACATCTGGATTTAGTGAGAGAGGAAACCTTAAAGCCAATAACTTTTGTTTGGATTGTCAAATTTCAATAAATTTTATATCGTTGTGTATGTTTATGATCATTCTACCCCAAAATCCAATTGTAAAAAAATCATGTAAATAAGGATTTCGCAAAAGGCGGAAAAATCAAATCAATGCGAAAATATCTTAACTTAAAATACAACAACAGCGTAGAAAAGTATGTACATCCCTAGACAACTCAAACACAACTTGATTGGTATTTTCATGTAGCTTTGGGTACTCTTAAGGGAAAAAAAAGTCATGTTACTAGCAAATATTTGTATTCTCACTTCACCAAATGCACCAATTTTTAACATCCACCCCTAAGCAAAAAAAAAAAAAAGGAAATCTGGATTTGGGGGAGGGGAAACCTTAAAGCTAATAACATTTCTCTGAGTTGTCCAATTTCAATAAACTTGGTGTCATTTTGTAGGATTATAATAATTCCATCTCAAGATCCCATTATAATTTAAAACATCATTTAAATAATGATTTCCTCCAAATCCAGATTTCCTTTTTTGTTTTTTTTTGTTTTGGGGGAGGGGGTAATTTTTATATAAAAAAGTATTTTTATATTTTCATAGGGTTTTTTTTTGCTTTGGGATTTACTATGTGCCTATAGCTGTGATCCTAAAAAGGTGCTACAACACCGGACCAGCATGGGTATGAAAACAACAGCAATTAATACGTGGTTTCAAGCTCCTCAGAACCTCAAATCTCCTGAGCAGAGGATTTGCTGCCGGATGTAGTTTATCGTCATACCCAGGACTATCTAACCAGATATAATTTATGATAATATTATCTAGATGTTAAGAAAAATATAGAGTTTAATTAAAA
The DNA here is from genome assembly GCA_963932145.1 of Acanthosepion lycidas. Taxonomy (NCBI): domain Eukaryota; kingdom Metazoa; phylum Mollusca; class Cephalopoda; order Sepiida; family Sepiidae; genus Acanthosepion; species Acanthosepion lycidas. The sequence continues at coordinate 88,699,532 of OZ010603.1, read as the reverse complement.
TTTACAATAAAATTTTTTAACAGCAACAATTAAAATGGACAGAATAATTACAATTTAAAAAAATAAGCGTTACTGAAATTAGCACTTCCGTCCGTTTCCACAGTAGGCATGAGGCACCCATGTGGTTGAGAGGTTCGGTGTAGTAAGCAACGGCCCTGTTGATTATTATAGTTGATGATTGACAATATAGATTAGGAAGAAAAAAAGTAAAACGTTAATTTATGATGCCGTACTAATTACCAGGTATTGATAGTTTGTGAATATATGAATGGATAAGCTTTTTAATTGTGCAAGTTGAGAAAAGTGTTGAATGTAGTCTTGTAGACATAGACATGGATAAGGCTAGATCAGTACCAGACACCCAAGCTAGGCCACAAAACTAGATCTAGGTCTTGTCCGTCAGTTTTGTGAATCAGTACACAGTAGAGAGTTTGTATTATGAATAAGTACAGTTCGTACAATTAAAGGAAGGACGTGTTCATAATGGAAGTAGAATGTTTAAATATTTAGGTCTTGTTGCAAGCACACTTATATAATATAACCCTCCATCATAGTGTGGGACTAAATGCTAAATATTTAAGATATTTATTTCCAGGTGAATAACCCTTTTAGCAGAAATGAAACGTAATATTTTGAGTGGAGCACAGAAGAAGAAGAGAGCTACAAGGGAGAAGGAGAAAATAGAAAAACTTCCAAAATTAACATCGTGGCTCAACACAGGTGCAACGACAGCCACCCATACCATTCCTTCAGATATAGCATCCACATCAGCATCCACTTCTGCAATGTCAGCCATTAGTACTGTTCAATCAGATATAGCCTCCCCATCTACATCAATTACTGCTACCAATCCAGTTTCAGCAGAAATAGCATCATTGTCTGTTGCTGCTCGTGGTGACATTTTACAAAAGGAAATCTGTAACAGTAAAAGAATCTGCAATCCAAGAGACAGATCCGAAGCTATGGAACATTAATGATACTCACTCAATAGATTACTGAATTCGTAGTAATCCCTCATCGTGTCAGAATCATGATAGAAACCTTTCAAATTAACGCAGAGTGTATAAAACAGCTGGAGTAGAGAATATGAAGGTGAGGTATTTATAAAACAATGTGTTCAAACATGAACTGCGAATGGCGAGTGTGTAAAACGCCAATGGCTACTTTATTCGCCATCACAAGGTTGTCTGTACTGTTTTGCATGTCGGCTATTATCCAAGAAAGAATCTCCTTTCATTGGAGTTCAATGATTGGAAGCACAGCGATGTTTTTGTAGAATATGAAAATGGAGAAGAACATCGAAAGTGCATGACAGCATATTGGATAAGTTATAAAGAAACTGGAAGTGTACATTCTTTTTTACTTAAGCAACATTTTGCTCAGAGCAGAAATATTGGCATAAAGTGTAGACATATCTTGTTTCTGTAATCTGCTTTCTTGCCTCCAGAGGTTTGCCATTTCAAGGAGAAAATCAGATTATTGGGTCAGCAAAAAATGGTAACTATTTAGGTATACTAGAGCTGCTGAGTGAATTTGACCCTTTCTTAGAAGAATATCTTAAAATGTATGGAAATCCTGGAAAAGGTAATCTGTCATATTTATTTGCAAGTATTTGCGATTTAATGAATTAATGAGACAACAGGTTCTTTCTACTATTGTTGAAGAATTAAAAGAGTCAAAGTATTATTCAATAAGTGTAGATTTCAGGCCAGAGATCACGCACGCAGCTCAACTGATATTTACTGTCCGATACTTTAAAGGCTGTGAGCCTGTGGAGTGTTTCTTGATGTTCACTGTAGGGGATTTTCTTAATGACAACAAAATTCCACTATCAAGCTGCCGTGCTCAGTCATACGATAATGCCTCAAATATGTCTGGACGATATACTGGATTGCATTTACGGATTCATCAACTCATTGAGTTTGCCATCTATGTCCCCTCAACTGGACACAGCCTGAACTTGGTGGAAATAAAAGCAGCAGAGTGTTGTCTACAGATTGTAAAATTCTTTGACTTTGTTCAGCATCTGTATTCATTTTTTGCCGATTCTTTCATCGCTGGAATGTATTGACATCAATTCTAGGAAAAGATCTTGTGGGCAAACGTCTGTGTGACACACGATGGTCAACACATTTCGATGCTATTCATACTCTGTATGGGGATTTCGAGAAAATAAAGCAGGCATTGAATTCTCTATCAGTTGTCAATGAACAGCACGTGAATACAAGGCGAGAGGCAGAAGGATTGAGCCCCCCCCCAAAAAAAAAACAAAACAAAACAAAAAAAAAAAAAAAAAAACGAAGGAAAACCTGGAAATAATCTTTCTCACAATTCTTTGGAACGACATGCTATAAAGAATTAACAAACAAGCAAGGTCCTGCAATTAAAGGATATGAACATCCTTGTTACCACAAATCTTGAGTCTATGGAAACCTATCAGGAAAGTAAAGATAAATTTAGTGAATATGAATTCAAAG